>JAPMLY010000500.1:127500-202809 GCA_026401115.1 Tetraselmis chui
ACAGCCAGCCGATCGCGTGGTTGGTCCGCCACTCGTTTAGTTGGTAAACGAGGGTAGGCGCCTTTCTAATGAGGGTGGCGACCAGGTGGCAGCCCAGACTACGAAACAGCCCACGACAGTACGAGCACGCGTAAGAGAGATAACAAAATACAATAGGTAGGGCTTGGGTAACGCGACAAGCGAAGTGTCTGGAGTTCGCTAGTTTGCGACGTCGAACTTAGCTTCGAGGCGACGCCGGAAAAGGAAAGACGGAAAGGCGCCTTACCTCGGTTCGTACAGCTCGAACCGCACGCACACTCCATGCTTGCGGTAGCGGTAGACCGAGTAGACTGGAGCACCGGAAATCCTAGCTGGTTCCTGTAGCAGAGGCATGGTAGTTGAGCGAAAGGCACTGAGCGCTCTACGGCTGTGGAGTGAGGTCATCTCGGGCATCTGGGTATATTTGTGTTGGTATTCGTATGAAAGTGGGCTAGAACGGTGCCAGATAGGCAAATATCGGTAGTGTTGCAGTAAATTACCGGTAACAGTTCGGTACGCAATAGAACTTTAATAGGGAATCTTCGCTGACTGTACCGTTATGAGAATATGAGGTTTTTCAACGGTCACTGCGCAATTGGCTCTCGCATTGGGACGCTCCAGCCGACGAGAAGGCGCGGCGCTCTGCTTTCCCTGTGGTGCAAGCTATTACACCATTGCGTGTCTGCAATCAGTGCCCCTGTTCAGCTGCGACTTTTCTCACCGTATGACTGCACGCATACCGGAGTACAGGAGTGGCCGCTGAATTTGGAATTTGGCGGCAAGGGATTAGTGGACGCCGGTTCGATGGTACGAGGCGGCGAGTGCCTGGCAACGCCTCAACCCCGCATCCAGGAGTTGCCATTGGTAGCACATGTCAGGGAAATCATGGCCTATGTCGAGAAAGAGTCAAGGCATTGGGTTAACACAACGCTTGAAAGAGCTCGACAAGTCCAAATTCGACTCCCCTGTGTTGGGTCCACAGGCGGACGGGCGAGAAAGCGCGGCGGTATCGTCAGGGTATCGCCATCGCATCGTACCCGTACAGTGTATGTACAAATTATCGCTGATGTCGGTAGTGAATCTGAATAATACCGCATCACAGACTCCGACAGATATATTAAGCACATGAGGTACGAGTACAGGTTTCTCTTATTATATTTTTATTCATATCATATCATTACTTTGAAAAAAATCGCGCCCCGCCCCTCTTATTATTGTTTTAATTTTTATTATTCTATCGTCGCGACATCAGCATGATTATTTCCATGGGGGCGCGCGTCGTTGATTCACGGAGTGTCTTTCTGTGGATCTCCATGGCACGCCAGGTTCCTTTCTTCGTGATGCCTTGCATGAGGATGGTACAACTTCTTCCTCGGCTAGGATGCCTTCTCCTGCCACGGCGCTCTTCACCCGCGCCATGGGCCGCAAGCGTCCCCGTGCTTAAAACAATCTAACCATCCTTTCTACGCTCCAACCTTCAATAGCTTATGGGCCCTCTTGTACTCCCACGCACCTCGTTACCCCTGTTGTGTCAGCAATACTTGTAATACAACAGTACTATAGCAGTACTTGTACTACATTACTAGAGTAGTACTTATACTACTTTGGTAGTACTTCTACATCTACTCAGAGCGGCGCGTGAGGCGCCGCTTGTCGCCTCCACGTGTTGCATTCTCGGCGATGCCTACGAATCTCCTTAGTTTAATTTGCTAGGTTTGTGCACAGTGAAGTGCTTCCTTTTGCCGTGCTTTGGATTCCGTGATCCTTTTGTCACGCTCGCCCTTTTGTTTCCCCTCCCATTTTCCATGTCCGTGCTCGCGTTGTTCTTCTTGTAATCCATTCATGATGGTACAATTGTTGTCGCATGCCTCCTTGCTCCGCGGGCTTAGACATCGTTGCCTCTTTTCTTTTTTCTAGTCACATTATTCAACTATAGAGGTTTGAATTACTCGTGGGCTAGGTTAGCTTTAGCAAGCATTGCCATGACGCTTCGCAAGTCTAACCGTCCATGCTATCTTTTACATGCGTTGCCTTAGTAAAAAGGGCCCCCTATATGTGATGCGCCGCACAAAACGTTAGAACACCTTATAATGCATTTTGCGCGAGCACAACTCACGCAATAAACGGCATCTAGATTCTAGCAGTCTAGCAAGGTGTGTAAGATCTCCTACCTACCACCGAGTGTGTAAGAATGCCTACGACACAACCATGTGAGACTCTTTGTATCACCACCTATATCTAGTTGTAGAAGTACGTGAAGTATAATACACAAGTAGCAAATTTAACTGCGTTAGCAAAGCACCCTTTGTTAAGATCAAAGGGCCACGACAATCAGCGAACGACGCACAGAAAATAGCTACAAACCCTTCCTAAGCCAACGACCTACGGTACCGACTCGAGTGGTACCGAAGGGAGCGCGCCCCCATCATTTACTGTTTCCCTACCCGACGAAGCGTACCTCGTCCCGCGTGAATGGGTAGAAATACCTACATACGGCCTACCATGAAGGATTACCACCGTCGAGCGTCGCATGACCGAGCCTGTGGCGACCACGCCACGACGAAGGTTAAGACTTTCTACGAGAGGAGCGACGCATCACGTCACGCAACGAGTATCGACACCTATTTTACTATGGAACGTATCATGCCACAATCGACACGGCAACATAAACTTTTATGGACCCGATTCGTCCGGAAACCTATTGCTCGCAAAAGCCAGCGGACTTTTTGGGTCTCTTCGACGCGACCAAGAGAGCGCACAGAGCATGATGTAACGCACTTAAGAGAGAGCTCACTTAAGTGTGACGCTTGAAGTGCAAAATGCTGCTCACCGGAGAAAAGCGGGTCGCCGAGCATCTCGTCTATTCCCCGTTCTTCGACACACATGCGGGTGAATGGAGCGCCAAGGGGGTCGACGGCCTCCTCGCAGCACTCCCCGACAAACGCCCCACAGACAACATGCACGTTGCAACAAAGACACAAGTGTCAGACCATTCCAAACAACCACCAACAAGAGGAGGCAACCCCAGTCAAGGCAACAAAGGCGACACAACGGTAGGCAAAACAAGGACAAGGGGGCGGCACTGAGCAAAGGAAAGCCGGAGGCGAAGCACGACAAGCCCAAGCCCCGCCCACACCCACAAGCCGAAGTCGAGCACGAGACACATTCTTGCCAGACACGAGACACACACGCCGTGTCGATTCTTGCAAACCCGACTCCGCCTACATGCATCGTCGCGTGCGGCGCAGTTAGAAAGAGTGGAAGAGTATCGACGCGAGCGGGCAAGTCCTACAATGGATCCGGGAGGGGACCTCTATTCCTTTGCGCACAATTGACCATACCACCATTCAACCAAAGCGTTTCACTACTGGACGCCAAACCGGAGCACCTCGCGTTTGTCTGCGCGGGACTAGCAAGGTTCGTCGCGACATGGTCGTGGGAGCACTCTACAACCGTAAGTCCCTTCCGAGGTTGTTTCTCGTCCCAAAACCCGGCAAGAACTAGTGGCGTCTAATCTGCGAGTTATACGTCATGTGATCGAGTACTGCGTGAGAAAGCGCCTCAAGATGGAGACGTTACTAGGCGTACGGTACCTAACGCGTAGCGGTGACTAAATGTTCAACTTCGACATGCATGACGGTTTCTACGCTCTTGGGATCGCCCAGAGTTTCGCGACTACTTTACGGTAAACGTTCGCGGCCAACTCTATCGCCTAGCATGATTACCCATGGGGTGGTCTCGCTCACCTTCTCACTTTGATCGCCGCACGGAGGCTTTCGTTCGCCACCTTCGGACTGCGGACCCAACGAGCACGCCTCCCCCATGCGAGCAGACGAGACACTACCTCGGACGAAAGCGATGGAGAGGAGCGAGGGTGCTACCGTATGTCGATGATTTTATGCTCTTCGCCTCCTCGGAACAAGAAGTACTATAGGTCCGCGAGCGCCTCGACAAGCTGCTACATCGTCTCGGAGTGCTTCGTCACCCTACCAAGGGATTCCGGAAGCCAACGCAATTTGGTAACCACATGGGCATCAACATCGACTCGGCAAGGGGTTAAATTTTCGCCCCCGCAGACAAACTGCAGAAAGTCAACACACATGCAAGACACATAATCGGACGAGCTACCCGAAACTCGCGCCGACTACCAATGCGGGGCCTACAGCCAGTCGCATGGCAAGCTGAGTGTCTTTTCTTCACCATTCATGCAGCATGCTTCTTCCTAAGAGAGTTGCACTGTGTAATCGGTGACAAGTGGGGAGGCAAGATCCGGATGACCCCACACCTCAGATGAGACCCACAATGGTGGACATAGGTGCCTACACATTCCAAAGGCAAGCCCATCAAGCAACCGGTGGAGACAACCTACCTACATACCGACAACTCAAGTTTCGACTGGAGCATGGTACTCAACAATCAGAGTGAGGCAAGGGGGTTTTATAGCGAGTGCCACGAAGCGGAGCACATGACATGGAAGGAGTTGAAGGCCGTTAGATTAGCGGTGCAAACTGTCCTTCCCCACCTCGTGGGCATACATATTTTACTATACGAGGATAACCAAGCGGTATGCTACATCTAAGCCGGACTAACTTCCCAATCATCGGTGATGATGACCGAGCTTCGTAAGCTCTTGCAATTTTTTACGCTAGCGGGATCTCCGTCAGAGCCCGCTACATCCAATCGGCATCGAACGTTTGGGCATACCGGCTCGAGAGGCACCTTGACATCGACGATTGGCAGCTCGACCTTATTATATTCGCGGGACTCAAATCACGGTACGGACCAGACCGCATCGATCGCTTCGCGTTTGCTCTTAACCTGCTACTACCCCGCTACAACTCGGGATGGCTAGACCCAATCCGTGAGGCTGTCGACGCTCTACACATCCAAGACAACTAGTGGTCAAGCGAGTACAACTTATGCAACCCTCCGTGGCCACTAGTGCCCAACCTCGTCCTAAAAATACGACAAAGCGCATGAGCGGCTACGGTGGTCGCCCCTAGATGGCCAGGTACGACGTGGCACCATGCACTCACCGAGATGGCCTTGGAAGAGCTCACAATCTCACCCCATGACAACTTATGTCGTCCATGCAGACGAGCCGGGCGAGGTATGCTAGGCGAGCCTCATTGGCCCGTCACAATATTCCGCATTCCCTTACTCCGTGGATCTTACTTCAACGAGGAACCGTAAGCGCAACGTTTACTACTTTCGCTAGCTGACAAGACCCGCTAGCGACGCTGCCAAGCACCTTGACTACACGCAAACATGCCCAAAAGTAAATCGTCGAGATTGCGTAATGTACCAACCCGTGGACTAATTCTATGCGATCGTACGTACATGTCCGGGATTTTTGGCTTTGATGTTCTCAGTGCACAAACACCTAGCTTGCTTACAACAACATGGGCGACTAACACCTCCGCGACCCACGGTACTACGATCCAATGGTACTTTGAATTCTACGAAGAGCAACAATTATCTCCCCTAGCCGGTAACCCCACTACGATGGCAAGATTTGTTACATGGCTTGGCAACCACGGCACGATCAAGGCTTCGAGCTTACGGCCTTACCTCTAGGCGGTCAAAAACTTATACAATGACCACGGACGCGAGCCGGTCGCACCGGGCGACCTTGTCGCGCGCACTTACATACGCTCATCCGCGTACATTTACCGGCCAAGATTGTACTACTTGTATTAGTATGGGCAGAGATTGTCCACCTCGAACTACGACAGCTAGGTGCTATGGACGTTGCTACGAGCATGTGTCGCTACCATTGTGTTATTTCTCATCTTCACACGCGGTGGCACACGAATTGAGTGTCTTACGGGTGACCGTTTGGTCACCACACAACAAGGTGGAATCATCATGCACCATCGAAACGGGAAGGGACAATGAGGAGAAGCTACAAAATACCGACTACTTTGCTCTATCCCATGGAACGCCCATCGTCGAGTAGCCACTTTACCTAATTCCTTCGACAACCACGGACTACGATTGGCTTCGAGCGACAAGACCCCCTTGTAGCGTTGTGCGATAGATAACCGCGAAAAGCAAGGCATGTGGTCACCGGATGACACCCTTACGAGTTAGATACAACTCATCTTCACGGACATCAAGGTCAACCCCCCGGACGGATTCGCTTGGACTTCGTACTCACTACGGAAAGGTGCGACACTAGCCGCTTACGCGATCGGGATTAACATGAAGAAATCAAATATCGGCGGATGGGCGACGGAGTCAAGCATCGTGCTCGACTATAATACATCAACAACACTGTCGTTCCCACGACAACGGATTGTTACTTCTTTGGTTGGCTTACGCCATGGGGCGGACAACCGTAGATTACCCGTCAGACGGCGACATGATGGCAAACGGATGGATCCCTCCACTGCTTTGTAAATTTTTATAATGTTCAGATATAGAGGTTTTAACTACAATGGGGCTAAATTAGCAAGCGTTGCCACGAGGATTCGCAAGTCTGACCGTCCATGCTAGCTTTTACAGGCGTTGCCTTATTATCCAGAACCCCCTACATATGACGCGCCGCACACAATGTTAGACCACCTTCTGCCTTTTTCGCGAGCATAGCTCACGCAAAGCCACCCTACTCCGTGATCCCCTATGTTATGCGTGTACATGGCCCTTTGGCCTTGGCACACCAATTAATGCAAGAGATATATACTTTTGGCAAACGGAGGGCCCCCATTGCTTTGTAAACCCTTCTTGGTGGTGGATTGAGGACTCAAATCTTTTTCTTTGGAATTAGTACATTTACAAATATTTTCTATTTCAAGTCATTAATTCGGCCCAGCCTGATGAAAGCGGGAGATGTTTTTTAAAAATGCGAGTTGATGCAGGCTGCTTAAAATTGAATCAAATTTTGATTACAAGAAGAGAAACATGAACACGGACAGGGAAAGTGGGACGAGGGGAAACAAAAGGGCAGAATTGAATAACCTGGAAAAACAAGAATAAAGACATTATATAGAAACTGGATTACCATTTTATTCGTTTCTTGTTGCGGCTTGAATTGTTGTGGATGCGAAGTACAATGCACAGAACGTCACGGGATGTAATTCTGCTACGGTACGCTTTGAATTCCGTGAGAACTCGGCAATTCGCTACACGAGACCCATTTATCATCCACGAGTGACGCGAAGATGGGTGTGCATGTTGGGGACTCGTGCACCGAGACGTACTCCAATCCTCCAATGCACTCATCATGCACTCGAACAATTGCACAATGAATCCCAATAAGACACCCCGCTTCGATTAGCCCGTGCATCATTGCTGTGGACTGAATGGGGGCGATCCCGTTAAATCCTCATAACAATCCGCTTCTGGTGTTGCGGAGAGAATTGCCCCAGGAACATGAAGCTCGCGAAACCAAAATGCACTAATTAATAATTACCGCCACAAAACACGCCATTTGTGACACACGACGGATTTCGAGCTTCTCGGGCACCCACATCATAGTGCCTTTTTCTCAAACGGCATTAGCAGAAGCGGTGACAATTCGAATGCTGTTACGTTAAAGACACAGGCGTGGCGAAGACAGTATCGACAATTAGGTTACATTATATTAGGTCACGCGAAATGTCATACTTGGGCAATGCAAATACAACTCATGCCACTGTAAATGGAAATGGAATCTACAGCTCAACGTGGAGAGACTTGTCGCAGAGCCCCTCGGCGCTGTCGTGGGTGCCATTGTAAAGGGACGACGACAATCAGAGCAAAGCGCCGACTCGGCGATTTAGTACTCATTTTGCCCACATTTTGAGCATTTGGAAAACTTGAAAGTATGCTTGCTGCCGTCCTTACACGCTCCACCCTTCCCACCAGGGAACTGGCTGGATTTCGACGCGTGCTTGCCATACCCCTCACCTTGCCCGCACTGTGTGTGGAATCCACCGCAGCACTCATCAAATTAGTCGCAACACTGTACGAGCCATGTGAACATGGGCAATTCGGCAATCCATCATACAGAAAACCGACCGAGCCGTTCACTGCGGGTAGTACCGGGGTGGTGGACTCAAACGCAACAGAAGCGGTCAAAGGGAGTAGTACCTTCGAGCACTTTCCAAACTTCCAGGTGTGGGGGCCGCCCTTGGAGCAAGCCCCGCTCTCACTCTCCAACGCGTCACCAGCGCCTTTTTTGTAAGTACTTACTTCGCCGGGGGCACGACGGGGGCCAGCGCCGCCGAGAGGCGCGAGGCACTTCGGGCACTGAGCAGCGTGGGGAGATGAGTGTATACATCAGTTGCGCCATGGTCGATCCACGACTTGATGTAGTTTCAGCTGAACAACGCGAATTTTGTTTTGGAGACAGTCGTCGCATCACTGTAGCGAGTTTGCTGTCCGGACGAAATAACGACGAGTACATCTACAGGACTACGTAGGGGAGCCACGCACCTCGGGCTTGCCATACTTGTCGAGCCATGAATACGCGCAGGTCGGGCACGACTTTCGTACCTCCTTTCCCTACGTAATCCATCCACAAGAAAAGGGTGCCGTCAGATGACCACACACGTCAGCAATGGGACAGCAGCATAATAACGCGTGAAACGGGCCGGCAAAGACCGCCCCGGTGCTCGGCAGGGAACTATATAGTCGGGCGGCGGGTCTCACCGTGGCAGCCATACTGACTCGAACGACTGCAACCTTAGACTGTATACAGGCACAACCTCGGGCTCAAATATTAGCGGCGACCTGGAAGTTGAAGCAACGACACGGACGAGGGGTGAGAGCGGTTGGTGCGACTCAGCGCATGTGCGGTACGGGTATAGATCGGGAGATGCGGGTTCAGAGGTACGCGAGGGGTGGCGTCCAGTAGCGGCGGTATTATCAACCCTGGAAAAAGCGACTTCTTGGGCATCGAAAGGAGTGGGTGCTTATATATGGAATAGAAAAAGGCCCCCATACGGGCGCGTGCCCGGAAGGTTGCCTCCGTCGCGGGGGAGGTACAGGCGCCGCGCGAGATACGGGATCAGCAATGGTTGATGAGCATCGACATATTGCAAATATTCGTTTGGGGACGGAAGTTGGGGTGTTCGCTACGCAGCTTTCGACGTTAGGAAACGAAAAAGGAGCAGGGCACAGCATGAAAATCCCAACCGCTTGATTCGGTTAACAGGCCTGGAGTTGAATATGTGGAGGTGGTGGGTTAGGCTCGACGCTGAGAGCGCATGTGCCCCGTCGGGAGTTGCGTAAGTGTACGGCCATAAATAATGAAAAGAACCCGTAACACCCGATAAGAAGCGGCACTCGTTGTGCGTGAAGTTTACGAAGCTTCTGAGTGGCACACATACCTTGCCGGCCCGTGTGGCGTTACGCACCAGGTATATTTGTCAGTTGCCAAAAGCGACAAGGACCGAAGCTAAACAGTAAGTGTATGCGAGAGGATAGAAGGCGGGCGAGTGTGAGAGGGACGTCGACGTGAGTGACACGGACACCTTTGTTGCACCTGTCCGTCGCGACGAGTGAAGGTGACGAGGATTATGTGCACGCCGATGCCGAGACGTAATGTATGATGACCGCATCGAGTACCCGTACAGGGCGGCGAGTACAGAAACTTATAGTGATTTAATTTACAAGAATTATAAAAAACGCATGTTAAACCAAAAACGAAACGACGAATGAATCAGCCACGGATGAGGAAGTCCCCCCCCCCCCCTTTCTTGCTCTTCTTTCCCGCCTTCGCTGCGTCCCCTATCCCTGCATCCTCCCCCTGTTTCCCCTTCCGGTTCGGCCAAGCAGGGGGAGGCTATGTCCTTTCTCCCATGTTTGGCGTTGCCCCCGCCCTCGGCCGCTTTATGCCCGGTCAATCACCCCGCCTCGGACACGCGCATCAAAATTCTGGTGACCTCCACCCCTCCCTCTCACACCATTAATCGCGCGGAGCTTGCGGGCATATATATAGGCCTCCAACTCTGTCATACCTACCTCCTTACAGACAGTGCATGCTCCCTCCGCCTAATGCAAGGCTACATGAAATGCCCATCCGCCTACCGACACAACATTCACCGTGACACGCTCCTCTCCATCACACACACCCTCAAGACCCGTTGCGAGTCAGGCATCCGCACACACCTCGGCAAAATCAAAGTACACAACCACTCAATCGACACCGACCTCGCAGACACACTCGCTAACCAAGTCGCGGACGGACATCCACCCGACACAACTCACACCATAGGCTCATAAGTGTCGATAGGATATTGAACATGGGCATACACCCTCATGCCACAAACCATAGGGGAACCCATACCCTACAGATATACCAACCTCAAAACAGACTCACACACATACAAAACCAAACACACAAACACACACTCCTCTCATTCACCACCAAACACAGTGCCCTCCTCGCCCGCGCCGCGGAGGACGGAGCCGACTTCACCTTCCACAAAAAGCACCCCACACTCACCAACATCAAATTCACCCACAAACACGAATTCATGGGGGGCGTACACAACACCCGCCTCCTCATCCACAACCCCACCTTGCATTGCCCCATGTGTGGCCAATTCACTAGCAACGGCCACATGGCCGATAACTGCCCCACCATGTCTGGCCTAAGACATGACCGCCACAAGAGCGCGCTGCAACTCCTCTTCTCCCTCATGGAACGCCACAACGGCGGACGCTGGGAGACCATCACCGCAGATTTCGGTAACAACCCCATCAAATCCTTCGCATCCCCCACACCCACCCACACCCCCCTTCACTTTCACCCCCCTCACCCCACCCACATGCCCACCCACCTTGTTGCTCCTGACGAAGGCCTCTCGCCCGACTCCCTCACCTCGAGCCCCGCCATCCTCCCCACCGATATCCCCCCCCCCCCCCGCGCTACGACCCCCGGCCCACAAACCCGACTTTATCCGCCTCCTCGAACCTCGATACGTCGGTCACACAAACGGCCGTTGTCGACACTCCTCGATTAAAAAGATTCAGATAGGGGAATGGAAGTACTTCACGGACCACAACCTCTCCCACACAGCTCAATTGACTCGCGTCAAATACACCCCCCTCGCCAATGCCATACGTCAACACTGGTCAGGTACCGAAGTTGACATCCTACCCATCGTCATGAGCCGCACGGGTACACCGCACTCATGCACCATCACAACTCTCACCTCTCTTCTCATTCTCCGCACTGACCCCCCTGACAAACTCATCTCGAAAGCACGACTCGCCACATCACGCATCATCGCACAATTCCAAATGCACACTGTCCAATGGCTGCATCATCTCCTACTCATGTACCGCATGAAGTCCCGCACGACCACTCACCGCGCCCCCACACACTGCACATACACACGCCCTTAACTACACGCCGCCACCACCACGCATGGCACACTCCCCGGAGGGGAGTAAAAACCCCGAGTACCCTTTGGAGAGGTTGGAATTAGGTGGCTAACGGTCTAGCCGTGACTTGTAAGTTTCTTGTATGGCATTGTTGGGAGGGCCAAGAGACAGCAACCGGCGCATACGGTACTTGCTGTAAACCGGCGCATACGGTACATGATGTAAAAAAAAAAAAATGCCCGGTCAACGGGCCGTAAACCGATCTCCGACTACTCCCCCGGCTTCCTCTCCCCTCAATCGCCCCTTGCCCCTCCCCTTTATGCTCGGCTAGCATCCTCTTCCACCCCCTACTATGGGTTTGTTGCTTGGCCAGCCCGCGATGTTGTCCTTGCGTTGAGTGCCCGACGTCATCCCCATGTCTCCCTTGCCGGCCTCCATGTATGTGGCGCGGCGCCCTAATGTTCTCATGTATGCACTATCCTGATTCAAGCTCTTACGCTTTACGTCCTATCTGCCCCTTGGCTGCTTCCAACTTCCCCCCCCCCCCGCCGCCGCTAGCTCACGGGTCTTGAGCCTCTGATGTCCGCGTTGTATGCGTGTATGCCCGTTGTACTTGGGAACGGTTATGGGGTTTGATTTTGCCGAGGTGGGTACGGATACCTAAAGCGCATCGAGATTTAAGAGTGTCTGAGATTGAGTCGAGTGTGTCGCGGTGGGTGTGATGGGGGTAGGCGTTGGGGCAGTGCATGTAACCTTGAATGAGTTGGAGTAAGCATGCGCTATCGATTATGAGACGTATGTGGCCGAGTTGGAACCCGAAATCGATGCCGGCTAGTTCCGCTCGGTTAATGGTGTGGGAGGTTGGGGTGGAGGTTACCGTGATTTTGACTCCGGTGTCCGTGGCCGGGTGGGTGGCTGCCGCTCCAAGTGGAGAGCAGTTGCCTTTTATGGAGCCGTTGGTGTATAAGAAGTCATACCATTTCCAATCGAGAACACCTTTCGCGGGATTGTACGTCAGTGTCGCTCGTTTTAAGAGTGGATATGTGACACAGCGCAGTTTTCGACCCGATGTTGTGACATTAAAAGGTATGTGTACGCTCTAACGCACAAAATGTTATCTCCTTCACCTCTTAACGCCCAATAAACTTTATAACGCCCCCCTATGGTACTAAAGAGGACCTGCATATTGTGCGCACCCTCGCGGAGGCCATGTTGGTCGCTGATGGTGGGTGCACCCTCGCGGAGGCCATGGTGGTGGCTGATCGGCGGTGCACATAGTCGATGGTCCATGGTACCGTGTACATTTTTCCCCTGCATTTCGAGTGACTGGCAGCGCGGCTATCAAGGTCAAGCCAAACGACGCTTTGACGTGCTTTAAGCCCAAGCCACAACATGCGCTAGAGAGACTGGGAGCGTTGGAGATAGTTGTGGATGTAAACGCGCCGGCAACAAGCATTCAAAGGAGCGGATGCGTGCGAGTATTTTGGAACCGCTATCCCTTCCATCTCACAGACAGCAAAGCGACCCGTGCTGACAGACCGGCAAGGTGCTTATAGTCTATAACAGAGGCTCGAGACTGAGACAAAGCTCCGTAATATTATATTTCACTCTGACGGATGATGTCAGAAAAAAGACATCGAGCCGACAGCGGCGCATCACGGAAGTCGGGCGCCCAATAGAGATATAGGCTCGCATCTTCGTCCAGCATTATCATTGTAACCATTCTTCGCGCTCGAACAATGCACTCCAACGTTGTTGCATCAATGCACAATAACATCTATAGAGCATATGCTAAATCAGCAATCAACAATTGTTTCGGTTGCCCGAAAATGACACGCACAACTACAGTGAAATGAGGAACGAACGACACTAATGCTAAAGCAATACTGCCGCCTGAAAGAGCAATAACTGATCGCATTCAAGCAACCACCACTAGCTACCACAGCCACATTAACTGAAGCAAAAGTATCAACAACGGCAGCTGCACTTTTGGAACTTTTAGAAGTAGCAGCAGCGTTAGCGACAACGGAAAAAGAAACGATCTAGCGCGAGAAGCCGAAGCTAGCTTGGCAACGGCAATGATACAACAACAGTTTCTTGAGGAACGACAACAACAATAGAAGTAGCAACAACGGCAATGCCAGCAGCATGCAAGCATAGGTGCATCGACAATGGAAGCATTGGCAAAAGCAGGACCACAAGTAGCAATAATAACAGCGAGCAACATCAAGTAGTGGTGCATCACAAATAATCTAACACCAATGCGCAACAGTGCAACGGTAGCGACATATAACAATATAGTAGGCACCAGTAGTAATATCAACGTTAACATGCAGTGTAGCAGCCACAACCATTGGTAAAAGCAGCACAAACATCCAGCAACATGCAAATTAAATCAGCGACAACTAAGTAAAATTCGAACAAGCAATGTAAAAAGTAAAAACAGAAATAACTGCATCAGCAACATGAAACGGCGGAACCATTAGCTACCAAAGGCAACAACGACACAAGTAACATGTATGAACGACAAGATCCAAGATAACAACGGTAAACAACAGCTAGCATCAGAACCAGTAATGTAGAAAGCAAAAATAGCACATGAGCAACATGAGCAACATGTAACAACATCAGTGACAACCTGCAATAGCTGCAACTATAAGCTCTCATCACCACCAACAATATGATGAGCGACAACATCAGCAACATGCATTATCAATCAATAACAATAACAAACATTAGCAAGAATTAAAAAGCAACAACATCATCAGCATTCAACAGCAACCTCAAGCAGCCTTAGCAACAACAACGGCAAGAATAGCACGAACAACAAGCGAAAGTAGCAACAACAATAGTACAAGCAGAAGCTCTAATAATGAATCGCCTCAACATGTATGACCCCGGGCGCAACATCAGCAACAACCAACAACAGTAATTGCAACAATAATACCGGCAGGTGCATCAATAGCCTCGACATTAAACAACACCAGTGGCAACGCAGCAACTATGTAGTCTGCATATATATATCCTATAGAAACATACAACAACATCAGCAACAACCAACAACAATAATCGCAACAATAGTACCGGCAGGTGCAGTAGGCTCGACATTAAACAACACCAGTGGCAACGCAGCAACTATGTAGTCTGCATATATACATGCTATAGAAACATACAGCAACAGCTAATGGCAGAAGAATGAGTAACACTAGCAACATCAACTACATCAACATGCACGCAAAATCAGCTACCGCACGATGTCAACAGTAATATACATGCATGATACATGCAAGGCCACTGACATGCGACAGCAAAAAAGAACATGTGGTACACGGTTTCATTTCAATGTCGTTGATAATCCTATCAAGGGGTATGATGTGGAGCGAGGCAGCATGTGCCCCCGCCCCTACTACTCCTTCCCTCTGGTTATGCTCCACGACCATAATCCACGCACCCCTCTGTCCATTTCGCCCATGCACCCATAAACTATATCGACATGGTTGGCAAGTGCTGAGAACGCTAACTGTGACTGCTACGAAACTGCTACCTTGGATGAATTGCAAGGGATGGTGCTTCGATGGAACGACGCCGCTGGGCTGCAATCTCGTCGTCTCAGTTACCATGCCCGAAGAAGGAACTATAATCCCGAGGGTGCTCTTCCTATCTATGCACGTATACGCAGGCCGCGTCTTTGCCTTAGTATCGCAACTATTCTTAGTTGCTCCATCCATACAGCCTCATATGAAAATCCCACAAGCGAAGCTTGCAGCCGACGAACGCGTGACTTTTCGTAGCTATCACGATCGCAGAACAAAAAAAGTGCGCAACACGCGGTCCCACCGACTACCGACTATTGATTCCCTCTTCTTTAATCCGGCGGCGCTATTCAGTGAATTAGTGAAAAAGTCACAGGGAAAGCGGACAAACCTCCACAATTTGCGGCGCATTTGCTCTCCTAAATTTGTTGTGGAGGTCACGGAAGGTCCATACATTAAACCTTAAAGCCTCCCACGTCGCGCGCTCCACGACTACCCCAAGAGGCCACAGTGGTCATGGAGATCTAGTCCAAGTTCTTGTCGTTAATGGGCCGGGTCAGACTCGCACCTTAGTTGACACTATGCGTCGAGGCACTCTAAGCTCTCACCGCCCATGTTGCGATTTCGCCGATTTTGTGTTGCCCATGGCGCTCTTCTAGCAAATGTGCACACGAGATGTGCTTAGAACGAGTAGATAATTTCATCCGCACGCAAAAACTGATTAAAACCCCAAATACTTGCCTGCGTTTGGTCCCAAGGAGTTCATTTCGCAAAAAAACGGTCACGGCATCGCGGATGTTGTTGCTTGGGGCTCGACTAGAGCGGGGGCAAGTGAGTGGCTGAGTGAGTATTTTCATGTACCGACTGCGCGTGCCCACCATGGTGCACAAGCAACACGAAGAGAATATATGGCCAACCACCGCCAAGTCACGTCTGCAACGTGGTCATGGTCTTGATTGTACTTTCTAGAAATTTCAGCGCAAAAGGCGTTGTTGCGAGTATGATGGGAAAGCGTGGGCGACAATGGGTAAGCGCTTGTGGTATTGGTGCGCAAGCGGCGCGTTTTGACGTGGATTTCATTCGTGTGTCGAACGCATATACGTTATCAAAATGTCCGTTGTACAATACCAGTAAGTCTGTTGTGGGGGGGCTGACAAGGGTTGGGGGGTAGTACATACCGGCTGAATGTGGCGTGTGTGATAAGAAATGTTGCAGGGGTGGCGTGGAAAGGGATGGGAAGGTGTGTGTGTCGTACATTGGAATTGAAATTGAAATTGAAATTGTTTACAACATGTACCGTATGCACCGGTTTTACACCAAAAGCCGTATGCGCCGGCTATTGTCTCTAGGCCCTCCCAACCATGCCATACAGGGAACTTACAAGTCAGGGCTAGACCGTTAACCACCTAAATCCGACCTATCCCAGGATGTTCGGGGGTTTTACTCCCCCCGGGGAGTTGTGCAAGACGAGGCGAGGGCGGCGTGCAATCAAGGGTGTGCGAAGGGGCAATGTGCGGAGGCGCGGCGGGGGGTCGTGCGGGATTTGATGCGGTATATGAGGAGGAGATGATGCAGCCATTGGACAGTATGCGTGTGGAGTTGTGCTAGGATGCGAGACGTGTCGAGGCGTGCTTTGGAGATGAGTTTATCCGGAGGATCGGTGCGGGCGGTGAGTAGGGAGGTGAGACTTGTGATGGTGGAGGAGTGCGGTGTACCTGTGCGGCTCATGACGATGGGGAGGATATCAACCACTGTGCCTTGCCAGTGGCTGCGGATGGCGTTTGCAAGGGGTGTGTATTTGGCACGTATGAGGTTAGCTGTGTGGGAGAGGTTATTGTCCGTGCAGTACTTCCATTCCCCAATCTGAATCTTTTTTATGGAAGCGTAACGTCGGCGGCCGTTTGAGTGACCAACGAATCGAGGTTCGAGGATACGGATGAAGTCGGGTTTGTGTGCGGGGGGTCTTAGCTCGGGGGGGAGTATCTCAGGTGGGAGGACAGCCGGACACGAGGTTAGGGAGTCGGGCGAGAGACCTTCGTCAGCAGAAACAAGGCGGGTGGGCATGTGGGTGGGGTGGGGTGGGTGGCAGTCAAGTGGAGGGTGGGCAGGAGTGGGGGAAGCAAATGATTTAATGGGTTTGTTACCGAAGTCTGCAGTGATGGTTTCCCAGCGTCCTCCGTTGTGGCGCTCCAGTAGGGAGAGTAGGAGTTGAAGCGCGATGTTGTGTCGGTCCTGTCTTAGGCCAGACATGGTGGGGCAGTTACCGGCCATGTGGCCGTTGCTAGTGAATTGGCCACATAGCGGGCATCGCAGGGTGGGGTTATGAGTAAGAAGGCGGGTGTTGTGTACTCCTCACATGAATTCTTGCTTGTGTGTGAACTGGATATTTGTGAGGGTTAAGTGTTTTTTGTGAAAAGAGAAATTGGCGCCGTCCTCCGCGGCGCGGGCGAGGAGGGTGCCGTGTTTGGTTGTTTGCGAGAGGGGTGTGTGTGTGTGTTTGGTGATGTAGGTGTGTGCGTCGGCTTTGAGGTTGGTGTATCCGTAGGGTATGGGTTCCCCTAGGGTTTGTGGAATGAGGGTGTATGGCTAGGTCCAGTGGCCTATCGTGACCTCTGAACCTGTGGTGTATGAAGTGTCGAGTGGGTGACCATCCGCGACTTGGTTGGCGAGGGTGTCTGCGAGGTCGTTACCTAGGGAGTGGTTGTGTGCTTTGATTTTGCCGAGGTGGGTACGGATGCCTGCGTCGCAGCGGGTTTTAAGTGTGTGTGTGTGATGGAGTGGAGCGTGTCGCGGTGGATGTTGTGTCTGTAAGCGGAAGGGCAGTTTAAATATCCTTGTATGAGGCGGAGGGAGCACGCACTTTCTGTGAGGAGGTGGGTGCGGCCAAGTTGGAGGCCTATATCAATGCCAGCTAATTCAGCGCGATTTATTGTGTGCGTACATTGAGTCAAGTGCGCTGTGGAGGGATGTGAGTACTGAGTGTGAGGGCATGGGGGTCATGGCAAGGGGGTTAGCAACAAGGTAGACGTAGACTTTCCCGCGTGTGCAGAAGGATGTTGGCGTGGGGATACCAGTTTATTGGTCCATGGGAGGGGGGTAGCTACGTCGTTGGGGAGGGTGTGTAGGTGGTGTGTGAAAGGTGAGGCAATGTATTTGGAGTGGTGTGTTCCCAACGGGGGAGGATGAAGAGTGTGGCGCTGTTGGAGTGGGAGGGAGTGGAGTGAGAACGGGTGATGGCATGTTTCATGGCACAGCGCATGCATTCGTGGTCATACTATGGGTTATCGATGTTGGTGCCGTGCCATGTGTGCGGGGCGAAGCTACCGCTAAACGAAAACACGGCGTCTTTTGGGTAGAGTGAATGGTATGTGTGGGAGTCTAGGGATTTATTGAGGGGTTCTGAATATAGTTCGGGTTGTGTGTGGAATGTGTTCCGCAGGGCGGTGAGGAGGTCCTCCCTAATTGTGACACATCAGTTGCGTGTGGAAAACGGAAGGCGTAGTACCATAGGAGGGATAGAAGAGTTTAAACCGTAGAGCGGGAGCCAAAGGGGGTGTACGGTTGGTTAGAGGGTGAGGTAATGATGAAGTACGTGTGCATGAGGACGTGTGTGACGAATGAGTGAATGACCAAGCACATGCATAGTCGTTCTAGATGGAGGGCGGAGGTGGGTCATGACGGATGGGCGAATTATGGGGGAGTATATCCACGCGTTGAGGAGGTCAACAGAGGAAGCGAAGAGGTCGGAGATTGGGTTACGATGGAGGGAGTCGATCCATATGACCGAGGTATGGGTTATGTGGAGAAGGCCAAGGTGTGGGTGTTGCGATATGAGGACAAGGAGGGTGGTTGGGTGTGCCGGGTCAGTGGTGCGGCCGCGGTTCGCGAGGAGCAACCATTGGCTCGGGAATGTCCGTGTCAATGGTGTGCGTTGACTTTGATATATTGGCTATGACATTGTATGTGCGGGTGTTGTCGGAGTGTTATTTAGCGAGGGTGTGGGCTATGTTGTAAAGGTTCGCGAGTTCCTTATGGCGGCCCCACTGGGAGGAGAAAACTGCGGCTATGTCAAGGTCGCATAGGGGAATAGGGAGGCCTTGTGCGAGGTGGAAGTCTAAAAGACATTTATGTGTTGTTTCAGTGCGTTTGCGTGACGTAAAGTGGGGAGGAAAAGAATAAGCCGATAGGTCAGTGTTTTTTGGGGGTGGGTAAGGTGGGTAATGTCCGAACCCCACATTACCCACCCCCGTCATCCGACTATGTCGCCTAAAGGCATCCAAGTCGGATGACGGGGGTGGGTAATGTGGGGTTCGGACCCCGAGTGGGCAGAGCGCCCCGTCGGTTACGGAGTTAGGAAGGAGGTGCGGCCTTGCCGGCTAAGGCGTCCGTGGGCTTGGGAGCTCCGGTTGGTCCATTGTTTGGAGTCATGCGCGAGAAGGAAAGACTTGGTTCCTTGTTGAGGGGGTCCACCGAGGCTTGTAAGCCCTTGTCGTTGTGGGTGTCGTGCAACTTGCTCCATGCCGCGAGTTTCGCTGCTTCATGCGTGGTTGTTGGCGGCACTTCGTTTTCGTAAGCGGAGGGGTATTCGGTGTGCTACGTGTCGGGTCACACCCTGATTAGATGAATAAGAGAAGGTGCTAGGGGAAGATATGATGATAACGGCTAACGAAGTGAAGCTTACATCCGGGTAGGGGCCGACACTCAGCACGCTAGTGCTCTACAAGGACTTACACTAATTTCAGTGGTTGAATAACTGCGGTGTACACTTCATCGGAGTGTACGGAATGCAGCTACTACAAGGACGACGTAGTGATACGTACGGGTCCTGCATTCATTTGCACTGCAATACGAAAGTGTTCGCCGCACATCCATTACCTATTCGGAGAAGCGTGCATCCGGGTAGGGGCCGACAGTCGCAGAAAACGAAGAGTGCGCGACCATCCCTTTCTCTCCAACCGTCTGGCGCGTTTACGTCCCTTTCACATGCCCCCAAGGTGGCGGGGACCTCGGCGCGGAGGATTACCGCGCCGGGAGGAGTGGCGCCAACTTCGGGGGGGGGGGGGGGGGGGGGGGGGGGGGGGGCGGTCGAGGCGCGGAGGCATAGTCTAAAAGCGACTAAGCGAGGGGGCGGGGGAGGTCCGCCAACCTTTCCCATCCAACTCTTTGGCTAGATCAGAATCGCGCATGACTTAGATTGGGCAAGCCCGCCGCCCCTCTCGAGCCCCGATCGGCCTAGGCGGGTCCGCACCCCGATTCGGCGCGAACGACCGTGTATATTCAAGGTTGTATTGCAATAATTTTTATGATTTTTCGTTCTTATTTACAAGTGGACTTAGATGTGGATTTTTAATTAAAATACAAATTTTTCGTTATTTCTTTAGTTAGGCGGGGGACTATGGAAATTACTGTGGTTGCGTAGAGTTATTGACCACCGAGGAACGTCGTTTCATTGCAAAATATAGGTGTGCCCCTAGGTGAATAATACGGTCAAACAAAATCCGGTCAAAACATGGTTCAAAGCGTCCTAAATGGTGTAGATTAGTTAGGAGGACCGAGAGTCAACGACTAGTCCAGCTATCTAGTATTGATGTAAATCATTTCATTTTTTTTTTTAACACCATGCCACTCGTGCTCACGTCGTCCAATGGAAAACTGCCAACAACTCCGGGCGACAATTCTTCGCGCGACCATAATAATAGCATCATAATACACAATGTTTTGCCTTCCGAACTCATTTCTTATTATCAGCCACGTCACTCACTATCCCGACCACATACACACCTCAGTGGCGTTCATGCATGGTCACTCTTTGACGACATTACCCGAGCTCGCGCTGACATGGATATGCACCCCTTAGTAGGACACGTCTCGATCCACCAACACCCCGAAACCCATAAAGTATAGTCCTTTGCCACCCCTCCGGCAAAGCTATATCCACTTTTGTAAAAAAGTTGTTAACCAACTCTTCTCACCCGCCCGCATTAGTTAGTGCCTTACTACCCTTCGCAATAAACTTATTGTCTCTACCTTCTCTTATTTGGTAAGTAAATGCGATGTATAGAACTCAAAATGATGCAACGTGACTCAAAATGGATTTCAAATGTGTTCGCACGATTGGGCGCTATATCGCATGCAAGGTCGTCATATCAAGGCATATTGTAATATCATAGACTGCTCGTACTAAAGACAATTTCGTCTGGAGTAGGTTATTTTGGGTCTAGAACACGAGAATAAAGGGGCAATAGCGATGATCATACGATTTAGGGTATGTCATGGCAATGTCGCTAAGTACGCAAAGGACACTACTACTAACTAAAAGTGGGAGAGCATTGAGAACGGATGCTCGGATGGGAAGCCTAATGTGGGGCTTAGGGGGCAATACGCGACGGAGGGGCAGTAAGGGATGGAGCATAAATTGGCAGCCTATCAAAAGGGATATTGGAGTTCGTTATATCGTGGGTATGGGTAATAAACGGCGAGGTGGCAGGTGGATGGGGGTGCATGTCAGCAAAACGGGCGCGGCCGTCACGGGCCGTCTCGGTTGAAAAGTGTTGGGCCATTGCAACCGGCGGCATCGGCCCACATCTATCACTTTTGGTTAAATCGTGTGCATTGTTCTCGCCTTGACCGTGCCAATCAGCGTGTGGTCGTGCGTTGTGAGCGCGGTCGTTCATGTGCGCAATAGGACCTATAGCAACGTCGTTAGTAGCTTCGATGGTGGCGTTAAAAAAGGTATACATTGCTAGGCTATGGTATACATTCAATCGTTGGGGGATTAAGTATTGACCGGTTACGCGTTTCAAACCGATATTCATAATATGTCCCAATGAGCATCCTTGCTTACGCCACTCCTATTGACATTGTAAAACGGAACACAAATTGCGCCGATAATTAAGTCCTCATTTTCTATTGCAAATATGTATATCAAGATAATGAGCAGGACCGCCGTGACCTCGCGCAATCCGTGCTATCTGTCAGCCACCCTCACTCGCGCCTATTGGCGCGGCTTACCGAGTACTCTACTCCTGCTTATCACCACAATCTTGGCAGTGGGCAGGTCGTTCAAAACGACTGGGCAAAAAGACAAAGAAAACTCACATAATAATACTGGAGACCGTCAAGGTTACATGCCAGCTCAACAATGTTAGTGGCCGTCGTGTATGCTGCTTTCAGTGTTATCGGCTACCACGACAAGCTCATTATCACGTGCAGCTGGCCGGGGAAAGGCAAAAAGGCGGAGTGAGAGTGGCTCCTACGTTTGGTCATTTTACACGAAACGTCCGCTATCCGAGGCAGCGCCAGAGAGTTTACCAGCTTGACAACGGTAGCGCATCATGTTGGTGAGGTAGAGGGGAAGGGGGGGAATGGGACGAAAGGGGGACAAGAGCGGGGATGACAGTGCCAGGCGAGCAGGGGATGCTGCGCAAACGGCATATCGGAACGGAGGGAGGTTCACATGGCGATGGTAATAATGCGAAGCTCTTAGTTGACGGCGTCCACGATGACGCGGCGGGACTTCAGCGGCGCCCACATCCAGCGCTTGTAGTAGACGGCCTGCAGCCAGACGAGGGCCAGCACGGTGATCCACTTCACGCCCATCAGCTTGCGGTCATCATGCTCCGGCTCGGCGGCCCAAGCCAGGAAAGTCGTCACATCCTGCAATAAACGCAGAACCGCAGAAAAACGGTCATCAGGTCAAGGACTAGTGAAATAACCAAAATATCCACTGATGAACCACACCACTCACTATCTCCAGTTATCGCTAAAAATAACCTAAGCGTGACTGCAAGCGCGCGATCGATTGCGCGCGCGCGCGTGTATGTCTGTATGTCACCTTGGCCTGCTGCGCCTCGGTGGCCGGGGTGCCGTCCTCGTACTCCACACCGCCATCCGCCAGCATCTTGGGCATCGCAATGGCGCCGCCGGGGAAGTAGGGGTTGTAGTAGAGCCCCTGACGGACCTAATAAGCGGGGCAGCATCGTGGACGGTCACAGCAGGACTCAGCGACCCCCCACTAAGAAACGCAAACGTCCACACGTCCCCGCTTCTTTCCACCAATCCCCCCCCCACTCCGAATGTATGCCTGAGGATTGATGTAAGACAAGAGCAACGAGTGACGAGGGTGGGAGGAGGCGCACGCTGACGCCAGCAGGGGGGTCACGGTAGCCGAGCAGCAGGGAGAAGACGTAGTTCTGGCCGTCGTGACGGGCCTTTGTGATGAGGCTGAGGTCAGGGGGATAGGCGCCGCCGTTGGCGTAGCGGGCGTGCGCCTCATTCATGTAGGGCGCGGGCAGCTTGTCGGACAGCTTGCCGGGTCGGTCGAACATCTCGCCCTCGTCGTTGGGGCCGTCCTGCACCTCAATCTCCGCCGCCATCGCCTTAGCCTCCTCCTCGGAGTAGCACACGCCTACCAGCTCGCGAAAGTGGACGAGGTCCAGGCTATGGCAAGCAGCACACACCTGCGAGAATACAAGATGAATGGCATGTCAAGTCGCTTAGTGTGATTGTGGCAGAGGGAGTGATGCTGAGGGCGAGACTCGGTGATGTACTGAAGCAATACTTTTACGTAGTGGGGAGCGTCATGTTGTGCTGCGATACCATGTGATCTGATGCGACGTGAGGCATACAACTTTATCCGCGCGGTGAGGGGATATTGATGAGGTGTGATGACTTGGAAGTCCTTCGAAGAGGCGATTCCACGTGACGCGATGATATGCGATGCGATGCGATTCGATATGATGTGATATGAGACGTGAGGGGAGATGCCAGTCGATGTGCAAGGTGATGCAATAAATATGAGCTGGGGTGAGATTGGCGCTGTTATAAGTAAATATGCTTTGTTATCATGCACGACGTGATTTGGTGCACAGTATGCGATTAATATGCGATGCAACGAGGCGGAATATGTTCGTTGTGATGTGATTTCAGTCGATGAGATGGTTCGTGGTGTGAGTTGCTGTGTTATCTGATGAGCTGGATGCCTTTGTGGACCATGATGAGCTGAGGTGACATCCGATGAAATGCGAAAATGTGAATAGATGCGCATAATGATAGTGCAAATACTTATGTCCGTGGCAGGGACGTACCTGAGTGTACACTTGATGGCCACGGCGGATTGAGGCGTGGTCATACGCATCAAAGAGGCCAGCATGGGGCCACGGGTACTGCCCTGCGTGCAGCCCATGCTCTGCCTCGTCGGCGAGCGCGACCCCGGCAGTGCCGCCCACCAGCGCGGCAGCCGCAGCCACAGCGCCTACCAGCTTGCTTGAAAACGCAGACGCCTCCTCACTCGCCGCGGATGTGTGCGCAGATGCGGTCTGCAGAAATGGAGCGACTGCGCCAGCGGATGCAGCCTGTCCCACGAGAAACCCAACAAAAAAAGTGACGAGGAGTTCTGCTTCCCAGCCAGTTCCTCCTCCCCATATTTCCCCCATTTCCTTATCGCTTTCTTCCAACCCACTCCCCTCCTCCCCCTCCTTCTCACTCTCTGGCATTTTCTGCCCCCTCTCTTCGCGCCCTCCACTTTACTTTCTTTCTTACCCGAGCCAAGTCAGAAGTTGAGAGGAGAAAAGGACACCTGCACCACTCCGCCCCTACAGCACCCCAACCCCCCAGCCTCGTCTCATGACACACGCGTATACATTTAATCACGCTACCACGAAAAGGCTAGAGCGCTGTCAGACGTAGGAGGCCGTGCACAAAAGGACTCAGGCTCGGTGGAAAGTCAGCCGCACAAGACCAATGGAAAGACCTAGCTCCCTCCACCCCTACACATACTGACCCCCTTACTTCTCGCCGTGAGCTGTCTTTTATGAAACGAACTTCTCCCACACAGGTAAGATATCTGTGCAACCGAAACCCAGAGATCTCAGCAAGCGGCGGTGGCATTGTGGCTGCTCTGAGGGCGTCGCATCACCGAAACCCTAAATATTAATAAACAACAAACCGAGTCGGGAGTTTCGTCAGGCCCTCAGCCGGGGCGGCGGGAGGTGGCCGCGTATACGGAGTGCTCTAGGACTAGAGTAGGGCCGTCAGGGTGAAGTTTGGGACAGGTGTGTTTGTGTGTATGTGTGCGAAGGGGGCCGGGTGCTGTGGCCTTAGCGGCTGTTATCGGTCAGGCGCGACGTGGCGGGTGCGGTGCGGCGCCACGATGACATCGCTGTTTTAGGGCTGAGGGGAGAGGGGCGGCCGCGTGGCTCGCCCGGAGCGGAGAGGGCGCGTACCTGTTGGCTCCGGGAAAAGACCCGCAGGGCAGAAGCGCCCGAGGCGCGAAACATCTTGGCTCAAAGGGAGGAGTCGGCAAGGATGATGGGAGGAAAGGTGCACAGGTGGTGGTGAGGTGGGAGGGAGGGAGGGAACGGGTCGGTGGGTGGGCTGGGCGGCTGATCTGCCGGCAGCTCAGCCCGAATATTACCCGAAATGATAGTAGGACGTACATCAGTTTTTTTTTTCCGCCCCATGTTACTGGTACTGGTACGGATACGAGTACGTAGTACTCCCAGTATTAAAGTGGTACGGGTACTTATTATGATTACTACAACTGTTCCATCATGTTTATTTATAAGTAGAGTCATTCACCCAGTTCGGGAACTAAGATGAACTTAGCCACCATCCGCGAAAGATGAGATGTTAAGTTATTCACCCAGTTCGGGAACTTTGCCACCGCCATCCGCGACCGATGAGTATTTCCTCAGTTCGGGGTGAGGCTCCTTTCTGCATGGTAGCATTTTTCTGTTGGCAGCATTTTATAGCTCACTGTCACGTAATTCCGCGGATAACGACTGTTGCGGCCGACCACCTAGGCCATGTACAACGATCGGTTTTCACCGAAGTTGGAATCGAGCGAGACATACATACCACTCGTATAGATAGAATTACATATTGTTAATTATTGCAACCTAATGAGGTTGGATATGGAAAACGCCTTCTGCACCATTTCCCACCTAAGGTTCCTTGTAGAGTTTTACAAGAATCTTGAGTTGCATCCTATTACCCTGTTGGTTGAGATGATAAATTCACGGGACTATATTGTGTATTATTTCGACCTCAACAATGCTTCATTCTTAGTTGTCCAGCACGGTACATTCTCGTACGGGTGTCCGACAAGGAGATCATGCCTCTTGGCCCGCTTTTGTTGAACTTAGCAATCCGCACCCCCCTTCGGAATAGTGGGGAACGGTGCAAGGAATCTTCCGCGATCCATGCCTTTTCTGACGAATGAAAATATTTGATTACTACGCCTTTTGTGGTTGCGGCCCGATTGTGGTTGCGGTGGCTACGGAGGAATTAGGGAAAGTCTGCTTGAGGGTTCAACCGATAAAATCTTCGTGCATGGCACCCCCGGATGCGGCCCCTTGACTTGTTGACGTGATACGGGCGATGGGCCCCGTTGTGACGGGTACTAGTACCCTAGGAGCCCCTTTGGCGACGGATGGCCCCCCGGCATCTTACTATGAGAATTATGTTCACTCTTGGCTATAAAATACGGTGGAGGCTCATTAGCTCCTATCGTACAAGATCGTTTGTTTTGCTACGTCGGACTTCGGAGGATCGCATTCGGCTTTCTGTCTGTCGATCACGTGTGCGGTACGCCGTTACGGGTTCTACGTTCCTCCGCACTCTCCCACTTAACATATGCCGACCGCACCTTGCTTATGCAAATAAGGTTGTCCGTACTCCAGTCTTTCGAATCCTGGGCGTTTCTCATGACGTACAGAAGTTAGATCAACTCAATTGCGCCAAGCGCAAGCTTTCCTTGCCAACGGAGTGTAGGGGGCTTAATGTAGCGTCCCTCGAGCTCGATGATGAACCTACTCACTATGCTAGTATGCTTCATTCACTGTGACCCTCGCCAAGCTAATTACGTATTACGAGTCCGAGTCGCTAGGTCCTATGTACGGTCGTGTCCGTCAAGAACTAATGTGTGGAGGTTAGCCTTCCAAAACTAACTGCAGACATAGATATGTTCAATTATGTTATGTTATGTTGCTAGTCATTTGCTGGGTGGTGATGCCGATGAGATGAAATGAGAAGATGTCTCACTGTTTGTACTTTAGCAGTAAAATATAATTGAACAAAGGGAATTGTTGAATGGTTATGTCACCTCCCTCTATTGCAGTAGGCTTATAAAGTCTTTGCCTCATTAGCTTGCACCTGCTCTCGCTTGACTTACGTGTCATGTGCTAGGGCTCTCTAACCGTCATCAACAAACTCGCGACGCGTCTCGTCCAGTCTGGGGAATCACATTCTGCATTGGAAGCCTCGCTTGGCGCGTCATGTGGCTAGTCAGATTAACTATGCGTACTTGTACGTACCGGGAGGTACTGGCAGTACAATACGCATCAAAACCCTTGCTAATATTGCAGTAGCGACATACCCACGTTGTACGTCCTTCCGATGGAAAAGCACGAATTGGAATTAGTAACGAGTACATGTACAATGTCATGTAATGTAGTGTTGCAAGATTGTACTCGTCACAACTACATGTTAGTACTTTTACTTTTACCGTGGGCGGTCCCATTGCGCAATCGTATGATACGATCTCTAATATGGTCGGGTTTTTGGAATTGGATCTCGCGGTGTTGACAAACACACTAAACCAAGACATGCCCGATTATGTTGGCCCCGATGTTAGATTGGTGGTCCCTCCGGTTGACAATGCGGCGGCGTCGGCTACACAATTGACTTGCTTATAACTTCCGACTCTCGACGCTCTTACCCGCTCGGGAGATTTTGGAGGCGACATTTAGCGGGGCATTTCGCGCATTCTTCGTGCCCGGGCGTACCTTGACTTCCTGGCGTTTTGCAGACTTTCCCCACCGGATTGTATGCATGTGATTTTGGGTACGGGTCGTGGTGCTTTGGCTCTCTTTTTCGTTTCGCATGAGTCGAATTACAAGGCGCCGTCCGATTGCTCTACGACAGCAACGCACCGAGTATTGAGCCTTATTGTGGAGCGCGCTTCTCATGTTCGGAAACGCCCAAGGTGCAATGAGACTCCCCCATAGCCTCGTGGGTCTGGATCATCGTCGACGATATCGGGTACCTCTATGCCGGGTGAGCGCTCGACAACTTCCATGCTTATAGACCACATCCCCCGGTAACCGTGGTCTTGGGATGTCATTTAGCTTGGTTGTCCACGTGCTTGAAGAGCTCATGCTTGAAGCGGGGGCTACTAAGGGGCGGGACTTGCGGTTAGAGGTCCGACATATTCGGTCGGGAACTTTTCGAGATCGACATGGGGATGTGGTGTGGTTATACTTATGGGCCCCACACCGTCATATTGTTTATGTGACGGTCACAAGCGCTCGCACGAACACAAGATTCCCTCAGATGGGCGCCTCGCCTCCCACTGCTAGGCAGTCTTGCATTGGGAGCTCAGCATGGCAAACTCGATGCGGATCTCCGCACTTCCGCCTTACTTGGCACGCCTTTGCTTCAATCGGTCCATGGTGGATTGGGGGCGGTTGGCGCCTATGGCGGCTGAGTTGGTCGATCGCTGGGCAATTTTGGTGGCCGCTCGTCGTCGCTTCCTTGGCATGGGTGCAACGGACTCTCCTTCATTGCGTTATGATAGTTATGTCCGCATGGAACATTTCGTTCGCCAATCTACTTTTGTTCCGTTTCGACGGTTTTTGGGGGATGTGCGGCGAGAATTCGTGCAACTTCTTTCTACTACTCTTTATGGTACTTGGGGTTCTTATCGTCGCGACGCTTTGGAAGAGGGAAATATTGATGTTGTAGCGTACCTTCTTGTTCCTCGGGCTTAGGCATTTGGGATTTTCCCTCTTTTTTCCTTTCTGTTGGGTGGTATCCGCTTCTTTTTCTTGTAAGAAGTGCTTTTTACTGATAAAGTCGCGCAGCAGTGGACGATTTTTTTTAATGTGATAGGGTTTTTATATTGCCCTAATAATTCAAATTCCCACCAATAACTATAACATGCAAGCACCATTACCATATCCATGAACATTACGAGCAATAACCATAATAAGTAAGTACGAGCAGTTTGTAGAGAAACAACTTCAGTGTAGCGAATAGAAGGCTAAGCTTCCAAACTATACTTTAAAATCACCACAAATTCCTTGGCCAGTCTGTGACAATACATGTATGAACTCGCAGACAAATCTATCGCTTACCCAAAAACCACCTTACGCGGATGGTGACAACTTTCATTGAAGAAAACTCCCTTATACTATAAACAAGTAATTACAAGCATGAAAAGATAGACCTAACCACATGCACTAACATGTCGTCCAAATCGCTATCCCCAACACGACACAAAACCAATCGCTGACCAACTTCCCAATTATATGGTCATGTTGCTATTATAGAGGTTTTAATAAAATTAGGGGGCGAGAATTGTCGGGTGTTGCCACGACGTAACAAATTCTAATCGTGACATTACGCATGTCAAAGTAGTAAAACACAGCTAGGCGTTACCCCTATGTGACGCACCGACAGAAAGAGGTCGTCCACTTTTTGCCTTTGCGCGATCACATCTTACGCAACGGCATTTAGACTCTCGAAGTCTAGCAAGGTGAATATCTCTACTAGCACACGGTGTAGACACTCTTGAAACAATTCACACGGTTATCATAGTATGCAATCTTCAGAACACATGTGCCCAACATGGGGCGACAATAACGGTGACATCAAGGCGCCCCCATATGCAGTGCAGTTTGAAAACTTGTATAATCTTGTTAATCAACTTCTCTTGAAGGTAGACGTCGATCCGACGAAACCGCCAACCCCTAACAAACAACATAACATTCCATCATTCCCGGCTTGCGTTGTATCTGAGAAAGAGCGTGAACGAGTACACCACAGTTGTATCTGCGAATTCTACCAAGACCGCGTACACCGACCCGCGTGATTGGATTGACTTAATCCCTAGAGCGTTGAACGCCATTTTACCACAAGCAAACGCATATAACCTGGAATTGTAGACGCTTGGATACGACGAGACACACATGTTCCTAACAGAGCAGGAAAAACGAATGTCCTCATGTTACGAGTAGCGACACCTAGCGTGCTATATTATGGGGTTAACTCTACCACCGCGGACGCGGCGCTCGAAAAAACTTTGGCGACGATTCGTCCGAGTACCGACCGCTACCGCAGCGAAAAGAGCGCACGCGTGGGACGGGCACGACGCGGCCATTCGGACACACAAAGTTGTCACGCATGCCGTCGAGTGGAAAATTACTTATATTCGACGATTTAAAGGCAAGAAGGCCCTCACGGGAGAGGAGATAGTCGCCGAGCGCATCGTCTACTCCACGTTCTTCGACACCCAAGCGGCCGACCGAAGCAACAACGGCATCGACGGACTTCTCGCAGCTTCGGAAGACAAACCCAACGAAGCTAGTCTTCACGCGGCCGCCAAAGTTCAAGCCGCTCTAACCTTTAAGCAACCCTCGCCCGGCCGAGGCGAAGGAGGCAGCCCCGACATACTTACCCCGCGGCCGGACAAAAGTCTCAAAGACAAGGAGCAGACGGAGAAGGAGAAGCGTTACAAGGGGGAGAAATACAAGATACGTCAAAACATGAAGCAATAGCCACAGGCAGAGGATTGATGGCATGCAGCGCCGCGCCGATTCATGCAGCCTAGCCTCCGACTACGTGCGTCATCGCGTGCGACGGAGCTGGCGCCATGGGGAGAAATCGGCGCGAGCGTGCAAACCCTACAATGAATCCGGGAGGGAGTTTGTATTCCGTTTAAAAACACCAACTATCCACTCTCACGATTCAACCAAGGAGTGTCGTTCCCAGACGCCACCCGTGCCCGACTAGATTTTGTCGACTGGGAATTAGCGCGCTTCGTACAAGCCCGGGCATGGGAGCCCTCAACTTGCGATAGCTACGCATCACGGCTCTTCCTAGTGTCTAAACCGGGCAACAACCAGTGGCGGCTCATTTGCGAATTACGACCGCTCAACAAGTATTGTGCTTGAAAACAAGTTAAGACGGAGACGCTACTTAGAGTAAAGCGCATTACACGAAAGGGCGACTACGTGTTCAGCTTCGAACTCCAAGACGGATTGTACGAGGTGGGCATCGACCCAGCGGACCGCGACTACTTCATTGTAAACGTGCGCGGAGAGATCCACCTACTCGCATTCCTTCCTATGGGGTGGCCACTATCACCGTTCTTCTTCTGCAACATTCGTCAATTTCCTTTGAGCGCCGGTCCCATAACTACCCCGTCCATCATTAGATACTACACGAAGACCTTCCTCCGCCGAACGAGATGGCGAGGAGCTCGAACTCTACACTACGTCGACGACTTCATATTATTTGTTTCTATAGGGGAGGAGGCGCTCGCCGTAAGGCGACGGTTGGCCAACCTTCTTGACCGTATCGGCCTCCTGCGCCACCCAACCAAGGGCTTTTGGCAACCAACACAAATCGGCCATCACTTGAGAATCAGCCTTGACATGCTTGGCACGGTAGGGGGCTGAACGAGGTACCGATAGTTGCGATCCGCGGGATCAACACCTGTCGGGAAGCCATGTACGGAGGGTTTTGGAAAAACATAATATCCGTACACCAACATAGGGATCTCCCGCTCGGTCAGTCCGATATGTTATTTCAGCGACTAAATACTCACAGATACTCTCCCGTCCTGACGGGAACGATGTCTGCGGAATGTTTTTTGGCGAAGAAGGGTACGGACGGATCAGCGGTGTGGCGAGGGTGTGGGATCTGGTGGCGGACAGCTGGGAAGCAGCGCAAGGGTACGGCGCTCGCTAGCAATCGACAACCCTGTGAGTTTTACGTCTCCCCTAGGGGAGACTTGAAGCTACGCAGGACGGAGGAGGGTCGCAGCCGGAGGAAAGACACGGTCTAGCGGCGGAGGTCCTAAGGATCATCCGCCGCCGGAAAAACCCGGTACGGGGGGTTTTTGAAAAATATTCCCGTACCCAACATCTTTGGTGGTTCGGCGACTCGATCCTTGTGTCCTACCTACCCCTTCCCTAGTCGGTACCCGGATATCGAGAGGCTGCCTCATGCAGTGTGCCTAGGGCTATCGTAACGGCACACTGCTCGAATAGGCGGCCCCCTAACAACGTAAACCACCGAGGGAGGGTCCGGCCGGCCACAACGCGATCAGATAGGTGTTGGAAATAGACGGATCAAGGACATGGGACATGAGAACATCTGGCACGGGGGCAGGAGAGCCAGCCGGACACCGTTTGCAACTTAGTTATTTTCTCTTCCTAGCCCCCGAAGGAGCAGGGAAGACTCGGCTAGGTGGCGAGCTGCGTCGGGAGGAGCAACTACTATCTCGGGCGGGGATGTGCACGGATCGAGACGGGGCCGACGAAGATCTGAGCGAGAAGGTTTTTCACATGCCTTTCCCCCTAGCTCCGGCACGACCGGAGTCGCACGATACCCGAGGTCATGCAAGTTCGCCTCGACCAGCTCAAGCTGGCCAGCCTCGCTAATCCGCAACCCCGCAGAGGCTGGAGCATGCCGCGTATCGTGGAGACAAGCGACACTTTTAATTTCACAATGTATCCAAAAAAATACGTACAGATCAAAAAATAATAAGTACATGGTTATATGTATGTTTTAGACGCTATCGTCACTGCCAATGGAGAGGCTGGGATTAGTGGTTCACGGTCTAGCCCCTAGCCAAATAAGTCCACTAGGCACAAGCAAGGGGGGGCCAGAGACAACACCCGGTTAATTTTGGTATTGTTGTAAAAACTTTCAAATTTCATATGGAGAGTTCAGGCTACGGCTGGGGTGCAGGACTCAACGAACGCCTTGAGGCCCGCGGATTCTTGAGCAAGAAGGACGAACTACAACAAATTACCTAGAAAGAGCTAAACGCCGTCCGACACGCCGTCGAGAGCTTCTTGCCGCAGCTGGCGGGCCGCATCGTCCTCATGCACGAGAACAACGATGCGGCTTGTCATATTCTAATAGGCCTAACCTCGCGCTCACCTAAGATGATGGAAAAACTACGGTGTCTATTGAGCCTACTCGACACCAACAGCATCACCATACGCGCTCGCTACATCCAATCGGCAGCCAACATATGGGCGGATAACCTCAGCCGACATCTCGACATCGACGACTAGAAGTTCGGCTCGGTGCTATTTGCGGAACTCGACCCGAGATTTGGAAAAAATCTCGATCGACCGCTTTGCGTCTTCGCAAAACAAGCTTCTACTACGGTACAACGCAGGGTGGCGAGGCCCGACGTGCGAGGCGGTGGACGCTCTTAACCTACCGGACTCCGAATGGCGATGAGAAACCAACTTTTGCAACCCCCCGTGACCCCTACTACTCAACCTCGTCCTGAAACTTCGATAGAGCGGAGCTGCGGTCAAATTAATCGCCTGCAAATGGACAAGCAAGGTCTGGCAACATTCGCTTACCGAGATAGCCTCCGAAGAACCGATCGTCCCGCCCCGCCTATACTTGTTCCAACCAGGACGTCGGGCGCTACGAAGTACCACATACAGTCCCCAATAGCCCGTCATTGTATACCGAGTTCCCTCCCGGCTTGGCTGTATTTGAGACGAGGAACGGTGAGCGCTAGTCTTGCACTATTTACGGGAATACACCGCGAGGCAAGGATTCCCAATCACCAATCAAGCAAAACAAGGCCTAAGTACATAGTGTACGTTACAACCAATACTAACCCGTGGATCAAAACGATGACGAAACCGTACCTTGCCAAGATTATGGGTTCCTATTGAACCATGCAAACACAGTTAGTGTGGAAGATAACGTACGCAAACGTAGTTACAGTCACAGTCCCGCAAACGGAACAGTTAAGGCGACAACCAGCCTACAGGCGTGGTGTCGGGACAACATAAGTGTTAGAGCTGTAGCCTAGCGACAGCTCTGTACCGAGTCAAACAGTTTATCGGTATGTCCGATCTAGACATGTACTAATCATATCTAGAATAGCTTACAGTAGCTATCTGCAACTAATACGTATGCGGTATTACTTACAACACTCCCCCTGCAGGTAGCTACGGGATGAAGCGTTGCATTGGGTCTTGTCCTCCAATGATCGCACTTCGGTGTCTTGCAGGTGCATGTCTTGGGAGGAGTTTGGTGAGCATGGCAGCGTCGGCAAAGCCTGTGAGTTGGAGGCTGTGGTCCAGGCCCCCCCCCAACGTCAGGCGCATGTGAATGGTGCCATGAAGGGAGCGGAGGACCTTTTGCAGAGCGCGCCAATGTGCCTCTGTGGGTGAGGCTTGGGCGGAGCCAAGGATGCGCAAGACCGGGGAGACAGCGGGGCGCGTGCAGACGGGGGCGTAGTGGGGGCTGCCCAAGAGACTGGGGTGGACGTCTGGGTCAAAGTCGGGGGTTGCGTGTGTCGGTCGCCCGATGACTATGGGGTCAACGGTGGGGCGACGACGGCCACGGGGGGTGTGGTCGCCACGCTTGGCTGGGGAAGAGTGATGTCCATATAAGAGTAGAGGTGGGCCACCCGGAAATGGAGAGCGGCCAGCCATTGGGGACGGCGGGGCGTACGAATTCGGGTGGTCACGGGAGGGGGGGACGCCGTGAAAGGGCGCCTCCGGGATGAGAGGTATGGGGTGGTGAGGGGCATATCCAACGGGGGGGTAGGGAGGGTGTGGCGGGAGTTGTTTGACTGCGATGTCGTGTAGGGCAGAATCAGCGGGGGGGTATGGGGGGGGTTGCAAGTGTTCACCTACGAGTTTGGGGCGCGAGGGCTCGCGGTGCGCATCGAGGCGGCGCTGTGCGACGGCGGGGTGCGGAAGAGTACTCGCAGCAACAACAGCATCCTCGGCCGACAGCGAGTCGAAACGAGCCGTCAAGTGTGCCACTTGCGCAACGAGCAGGACGAGGGGATCCGGGGGGTGTTCGAGGGGGAGGTCGTGCACGTGGTGGCCCTCCGGAAAGTGTGCGAGGTGAGCGACGTGGCGGCACTGAGCGACAGGGGGGTGCGGATTAGTACTCGCAGCAGCAACAGCACCCGCGGCCGACTGCGAGTCGAAACGAGCTGTCAAGTGCGCCACTTGCGCAAAGATCAGCGCGAGAGTATCCGGGGGGTGTTCGAGGGGGAGGGTGTGCACGTGGTGGCCGTCCGGAAAGTGTGCGAGGGGAGCATCGTGGCGGCGCTGAGCTACAGGGGGGTGCGATATAGCACCCGCAGCAGGAAGAGCAGCAATGGCGGCCGACCGCGAGTCGAGATACGCGTCAAGGCGCGTCAGTTGCACACGTAGCCGCTCGAGAACACCCTGGGTAGTATGGGCAGTGCTCTGCTGAGAGCCTGACTCAGGGGAACCAACAGGTGAAACAGGCGAGTTTTTTTGCGCCATTTCGACAGAGGGCAAAAAAGAAAGAGCTGGATGAAAAACAGGCAGCGGTAAAAACCGCTAGCCGGACTCGTGCTTAACAGCGGTATGCAAAGAGACGGCCTGATGCCCGCCGACCCCTCGGCCTGTAGCCCCGGGGTGTCTCAGAGCACCTTTTCTGTATCCTCCACCCAGTGTGGGGCACAAGTCGAGGCCAAGGCCAGGACAGGTGGAGCGCTGCGCTGATGGCGTAGTCGCTAATCTAATATGAAAATAAAAAAGGTAAGCTACGGCTAGCGTGCAACATGTGGATGCGTATTCACCCGACAGTGCACCCCCCCGTTCTCCAGCTTGGACATGTGTGCACCATGTCCACACACGACGAGTGCGTCGGTGTGGTTGGCTGGCTATCTCCGGCGGGTGGCTGGCTTAAGAGGGTGGTGGCGGGTTTTAAAAATCGCAGTTTATACTGGCGATACCGCCGACTACAGGTTGAAAGTACTAGGTGTCTATAGAAACTTGCCTTCTGCGGGAGAGCTGTCGATCGCAGCTCGCCGAACCAGGTTGTCGCGCGTGAGTGACGTGAGGCGGGGGCCCATAACCTATTGAACCATGCAAACACAGTTAGTGTGGAAGATAACGTACGCAAACGTAGTTACAGTCACAGTCCCGCAAACGGAACAGTTAAGGCGACAACCAGCCTACAGGCGTGGTGTCGGGACAACATAAGTGTTAGAGCTGTAGCCTAGCGACAGCTCTGTACCGAGTCAAACAGTTTATCGGTATGTCCGATCTAGACATGTACTAATCATATCTAGAATAGCTTACAGTAGCTATCTGCAACTAATACGTATGCGGTATTACTTACAACAGTTCCGACGTACTCGGGGCAAAGACCCTCGCCCTCCTATCCTCAACATATGCACCCAACACAATAACGAGATATTGCAGTACTATCCGCCGGTACTTCGACTTACGCGACGAATTGTTAATCCATGTACACACGGAATGGCATGAAGGGGGATAGAACCACCGCTTCCCGGAACGGAGCTGTACGCCTTATCCAAGTACCGCCAAAAGTCGGTACCCGATAGGAACATATAGTGTATATGAACCCATCGCATCGCATCGCGACTGAGCGGCGAACACCTATAGCGAACACCTATAGGTGGAGGGCCAAGACTCCCCCGGAGTCTAGCGTACAGATGTGTCCATTAGTAGTCCTACGGAGGGATATGTAAACACGAATACATGCTCGCGCCAATCGCTGCTACACCGGCACACATGGCGATGTAAGTCAAGTGGCTAGGTAAACTCGGCACCATCAAGGCATCAAGTGTGCAACCTTACTTGTCAGCGGTCAGCGGCTTCTTCAAGGACCACGGACTCGATGCGGTTGGCCTCGGCGACCTCGTCGTCAAGGTGAAGAAGGGCATGGCCGTCTCATTGGTCGCGATCGAGGACACGCACTTACATGTACACATGCCATTATCCGTCGTACTCCAAGCCCTACGAATCCAGCTCATTGAGGCGACCACGAGTGCAAACTACACAGCCGTCAAACACGCGAATAAGTGCGACTTCTTCGAGCATTTACGACAGTCGTGGTACTTTATCTATTTTTGTGCCGCGGTGGAGCAAGCATTGCCGCATATATTGCTTGACTGAGGACCTCGCCGCCTCTAAGGAAGACGGGATTCGCATGTACCATAGGACAACGTGCGGAGTATCAGTAGAGTGTAAACTGCTTTGCCACCTACCAACTACCGTACACGAATAGGTAATTTAAGTGTACTTGTTTTCGATTCAATTTGTCGCACGGTCTATGGCGGAAAATACCCAACAGTGCGATGGGCGTTCGACTTGTCGAAACACCACGCAAAATGGACAGTGAACATGCTCACATGATGGCTACGCGAGGTTCGATAGCGCTCTAAAACGCCCCTCGGCATGACTTAGTTAGGTTTCACACTCCTTACGGAAAGGAGCACCGACATCCGCCTGCGTCATCGGAGTAATGCTACATCGAATTGGATACTTCGGCGGGTGGTCAACCGAGTCAAACGCAGTAGGAGACTACATCGACCACTACAGCAAGCCCTAAACCCCTGCATGGCGAGCAAAATGGCTTTTCCTCGGCTGGCTAACACATGGGGTGGCCCGCTCAATGGCGACAACATGGCAAACGGAGCTTCCCCTTGCTTTGCAAATGGTCATAATAACATTATAGAGGTTTACAGTACACCGGGGGCGAGAATAGTCGGGCGTTGCCACGGCGTTACATTTTCTATTCGCTAGATTATGTATGTCACAATGATAAAACAAAGACATGCGTTACCCCTTTAAGACGCGTTGACACACAGAAGTCGTCCACTTCCTACCGTTGCGCGAGTATACAACTCACGCATCCCTCCCTCCCAATCCCTCACTTAGCGTGCGTACAAGGCCTCATGACCCTCGCGAGCAAAAGCTATAAGCGATCAACACTTTTGGCAAACGGAGCCTCCCCCTCCTTTGCAAATTTCAAATCCTAATCAATACATGTACTATCGCAACTTCAAAATCGATATGCACACGTTGGTTTTCCATTACACAACGATCTTTCGGGGCTTTTCTTCGAACAAATAAGAATTGTATTATTTGCAACAGAATTGTGTTTTAAGTGCGCTAGGCCCGGTCAAAGAGCGGAAGGTAGGGTGATGTACAAACGAGCGACTTCGTGAATTTGGAACAATCTCCACTATATCTCCAACGGCCCGGTATCACCAGCCTGGGCTCAACATCCGCAACCATGCGCGCCACCACCGGGCAAGCAATGGTGCTATTGTCCTGCAATAGCGAGGTCTACGCGCAAAAGTCAGTCAAAAAATGTTATTTACATCTTCTAGCGTCGCGGCAGCACGCACGCGAGCCGCTACGCGGTTCGCCGCAGTGGCTGATTGCTTCCGCTCTCTCTCGCAAGCTTTCATTATTGCCGCCATGACAACGGCGCACAACACACCCGCAGTCGCTTGGACCGCTGAGATGCAAGCCGCTTGAACGCCCCCCTTTCATGCTTCGCATCTTGCCTCTAGGCTCGCCGGTGCCAGGGCGCAGAGGTCGCGATTGTCTTGCTTACTTGCTTTATCCTCCTCGTCAACTTCCTCCACCTCGGAATCTACGTCCTCAAATGCCACCATTGCCGTTGCTTCTCGCAACTTTTGAAGGCCCGTTTCCTTCGCTCACATGTTGGGCCGCCTATCGAAGATAGTGAGGAGTGCCTCTCGAGCCTCCTCCATTGCTTGGGTGGCGAGTTGCCATGTCCTTTGCGCCGTTGTTGTTGCCTTCTCAACTACAACAACAACTACATAAACAACTTTAACACGGCGCCCTTCTTGTTACGCCCCCTTTCTCGGCAACACCTTTTTCACCGGACTCCGTTCTTGCCCCTTTCTCTTCGTACCAAGGACGACATCCACCAACGGGGATAGCGAGTAAAGTGGGGACACGCACATGGGGTCGAGGCCGAGAGCATAGGTCGGCCCCGACCGAAAGGGCGTCAAATGCCGCGCCATCGCCGCGCCGGTGCCTCGCCCCAATGACCCGATGCACCTCATCACTCGCACAAACAAGCGTCATTACTTTTAGGGCGGCGATAACTGTGGGTTAAAGCTAGTCGGCGCTCCTTGTTGGCGCCTAGTTGCTGCGCCAAAAGGATTTTGAGTGGGTCGGAAGGCGATTTTGTACACGTATCGCCCATCTTTCCCCATGCATATGGTGTGGAAGGTGGGGGTTCTTCTCGGACCGTGACACGCCTACATACAATGATCGACCTCACCGGGTATCGAACCCGCGACCTTCCGCGTATTAGGCATGCGCTCTACCGGCTCACCGAAAAAGCATAGTTGACATATGTGGCCACATACCACATATGTACCAATCTATGACACTACCACGGCCCCCCCCCGGAGTCTCCCCGGACCGCAGTCCGGCTCCGAAACCAATGTGGAAGGTGGGGGTTCTTCTCGGACCGTGACACGCCTATATACAATGATCGACCTTCCCGGGTATCGAACCCGCGACCTTCCGCGTATTAGGATTTGCAACCGTTTGTGGGCTCGATGACACTTGCATATCGCAAGGGAGCTCTGAACGAAGCCGACCCGTTAAGCCGGCGTCCAGACTTCGTACCTCAGGCCACAGTACCCTTATTTTGGGATGGCGAGGTTCCGTCAGATCGAGAATTACGACGGAAGTCCCAGCTGCTGTTTGAAGACGCACAGTTAAATTCATTGACTGTTGAAGCGTTGCAGCTGAGCCCTGAGTTCGCTGATCTCATTCGCGAGGGGTTCTCACGAGATTCGTTTTATGGGGACGATGGTGAGTGGACAAAAGACTGCCGGACCGGAAACTCAGAGACAGACAGCTCGGCCCTTTTTCAGTAAAGGAGCAGATTGGGAAACACAGTTACAGATTGAAACTACCACCGACAGTCCGCTTACATCATGTGTTCCATGTTAACAACTTGCGACCCTGCTCTACCGCTCCGCTACGACCAGCTGTCCCGGTGACTGTACTTGAAGGAGACGACGAGGAGTTTGACGTCTCACACATCTCAGCTGTGTGCATCAAGTCGCTACCTGGGCGACGAGGCAAATATTTGCTCTTCATGACGCACTTCAGTGATGACGACATTCCACCTGTCTGGCACCGGTTGAACGAGGTGCATCGAACAATTGCGTTACAAGAATTCTTGGAGACGCCCCAATGGCGCAAGTTCGCCAAGACTCAGGCGTACATTGACTTCATGCACGCTTTCCCAGCGCGCATTCCTGAGTCCCAGTAATTGCTTCAGTAAAGGAGCCAAGAACCACGGAGGTCAGCCTCTTGGCGGCCTCATTGATCTGTCAAGAGGGGGAGGGTACGAGTGTGACGAGTACAGTCCTGCAACAGTACATTGCAGGACATTGTACAAGTACTCGTTACGGATACCAATTCGTGCTTTTCCACAGGACGGACGTATACTCGTGGGTACGTCGCTACTGCAATATTGTAATGGTGCTGATGCTACAGTACGACCAGTACCTCCCGGTACGTACATATATGCATAATAAATCTAACTAGCCAAATGACGCGCCAGAACGAGCTCTTCAATGCAGAAGGAGCCGCGTCGTGAAACCCAATGCTAGGCAGGCCGTGTCTCGAGGACAGATGGCGACGGTTGAGCAGCACTAACGCCTGACACGTAAGCGAAGCTTGCAGGCGTAACTAGTCTGGGCTAAAACCTATTTAAGCCTAGTGCAGTAGAGGGAGGTGACAGAACCTTTTAACAATTCCTTTGTTCACTTACAACATCTACTGCCTAAGTACAGCAGTGAAACATCTCTCATCAATTGCCTCTCGACAACATCATTTGCCATCTTGCAACAACAGAACTAGACAGACTAGAACAGATTTGTGCTAGCGTTTAGCTTTCATAGGCTAACCGCCACATATGGTAACTAAGTCGTTTAAAATGGGATGAAGCCGGTCAAAGCCGGTCAAAGAAGCCCAAAAACTGTAGCTTTATTTTCGTCATAGATTCGAGACTTGATTTTGACGTTGTTACAAAAAGTTATGGCTACTTTTCTAAGATTTTGTCCCTAGTTCGTCCTGGCGTTCGAAATCACCCACATTAAATTAAATTACCCACATTCGTCTTTTGGGTTAATTTAATGTGATGATCGTCTTTTGGTGTCAATGCGATGAGCACGCTCATGACAGATCATCCGTGAGCTCAATCGAGCGAGGCTACGGACACGGGTACTCTGAAAATGCCTGTACGGTACCGTACGTGTAGCAGGTACGGGTACAGTACTACTGGAGTGGGTGTGAGGGGATTTAGCGACTACATTGCTTCCATATTATGCCAAAGGTGACAGCTTGCTTACATTTTTGGCTAAAGAGGCTCAAACCCACATACAAGTGGGTGTCATGTCCTAATCAGCGCTATAAAGGGTTGGGAGGATGGGTTGTGCGAGCCGATGAGGCGAGCGCAAGGCATAAGGTGGCTAGGATCAAGCCGGGGAGCTGCTTATGTGGTAACGCAGGTGAGCGTCCGCGACTGGCATTCTACTGGACCGGTGACGCTTTGTCTTCGGGCCGTGATTGGCCCTGGGGCCGCGGACTCAACATGGACAGGTTAACTATTGTTAAACCCCAATATTTACCAATATAAGAATTTAGCGACTATCTTGATTCCATATTATGCCATTAATTTTGCGGCCGAAGGTCGGCATTGTTTCCGCCTTCCTTCGGGTACGTGTACTTGAAGCGATGAACGAACCAATGTGTCATGATGCGGGCGGGCGACATGAATCGGACGACGTACTTCACATAGAAGGCGTCGCAGTTCGTTGAGCATCCGTTCACCAAGTAACCGGTTGTGGTCCAAAAGGGGGCGCCTACGCGAGCCGCGGGGAGCGCCGCGTTTTCTTGGAGGCTGTGCGATGTCTTTTCCAATCTTCCGGGCGCGGAAGCGATTGGTGGGCGACTCGAGCCCATATGTGACGTAGGAGTCCCACAGGTCATAGTCGAGGCAAAGGACGTCGATAAGAGCTGGTGGGGTTACCGTGGCTGTTGGGAATGGGGCCAGCTGGCGCATGGTGAGGAGCGACGGGGCGTTAATTCCGTCGCGGGTCAGCGTTGCGATGCGGGCGTCGTGCCACGCGATTCCACCCTCCGGTACGTCGATTGCGCCGGAGGGAATGGCAAGTTGGGGGGTAGCCACGGTAGAGTACGCTGTCGCTAGATCAAAAGGACATAGTCAAGCAAATCTGCATTTTCAGGCAAGAAAATGCTCGTTGAACTTGGCTAGAAATCCGCTCCTCTGATGCGGCAACGTGCTCCGCCATGCGTAGTTCTACTTCTTTTAAAACAACATAAAATTGTACGTTCGGCGCGTCTTGTGCCCGGGTTGTAAGGCCGGACCGAGATTGCCTTGAAACCATAGTGTCCGCAAGAAGTAGAGGTAGGGAATGTCTCGAATGCGGAGTCGCACTAGAGACGAGTAAAGCTATCACCTTGCGCGGCTACTAGAGCCACGATGTCATTGCGGCATTGCGCGAGCCGATGAGGCGAGCGCAAGGCAGAAGGTGGCTAGGATCAAGCCGGGGAGCTGCTTATGTGGTAACGCAGGTGAGCGTCCGCGACTGGCATTCTACTGGACCGGTGACGCTTTGTCTTCGGGCCGTGATTGACCCTGGGGCCGCGGACTCAACATGGACAGGTTAACTACTGTTAAACCCCAATATTTACCTTTACCCGAGGGCACGTTTTGCCAAAGATGTCAGCTTGCTTACAATTTGGCCAAAAGACCACCACAGGCCTGGCCTGGGGGAAGATTAGCGCTAATTATGGGATGGGTGGGTGGGTTGCGCGAGCCAGATGGGCGAGCGCAAGGCAGAGAGTGCCAGTGCTCGGGGGTTGCACCGGCTTAAGGGGCTGCCGCTAGCTAGTGTTGTTGGGGCAGAACATGGGGCGTTGCGCTAGGCGTTTCCTCAGTCCTCGAGGGTCACCTCGAGGACTGGGTGAGACGCGCCGCTTTTACAGTAACGCTTTACCGTTCAGGTTTGCGTTCTGTCACATATGTAAGTAAGTTTTGCAAACCTCTAGATTTAAAACAATCTGACTATTTACCCGAGGGCACGTTTTGCCAGTATGTAATAAACCGGAGGTTTAGCGCAGCCTAGTCTTGATGAAGCGGTTTAGCGGGGACGAGCCAGCCGAAGTACTGCCAAGCCGCTGGAGATGGGGTCATGGTAGGGTCGATGTATTTCCCTTCTGTGACAGAACTGTTCTTGGCCCAACCACCCATGTATTTGACGACGTGGAGTGGAGTCCCGATGCAACTAGCGGCGGAGGCCGCCCCTTTACGGAGGCTGTGCGATGTCCATTTAAATCCGCTCGGAGGTGTGGCGCCGACGGCGTCGCATGCGTCGCGGAGCCAGGCGGAGAGAGTCGCAGCTGCTTGCCAGTCGCTGGAGTTTTCGTAAGGTACGAAGCTCCATAGTGCGGCGGGAGGGGAGCTGCTGTAGAATTTCTTGCAGTAGGCGGTCCGCTGAGTGCAATAATATTCCAGTAGGTCGGCCAGCACCGGATTGGCAGTAGTTGGGATAGCAAGGATAGGCTTGTCGACCGCGCTGCGTCTCTGATCGCCCTTAGCTTTGCGTATGAAAAGCCAGATTTTCTGCGAAGGTCGGTCGACGACAAGGTCGCCTGATAAACACCTTACTCCCTACTCGGCCCGGCAGAAGAACGCATAGGTAGTGCAAACTGCCAGCAGCGCTCGAAAACGAGCGATGAGGTGGCGGGAAGTAGGAGTCCACTGGAGTTGCGTACTGAGCTTAGCGGCCGCGGTGAGTAGCGAGAGGGCGAGCGGAGCTGGTAACGGTAGGCGCGAGTCCGCCGCCTGTAGTCGTTGCTGTTGCATCTCGAGTCCGCGACGCGCGTCGGCCAAGAGTTCGCCGACGGCGATAGGCTGATGTTGGTGGTCGCGGAAAAACTTGTTGATCGCTGAGTAGTACTGCTGTAGCGATGCAGCAGCGACAGTACCTTGCAATCCCAACCAGGCCGTGTAGCGAACGACCGATTGAGTAGTAGCATGTAGCGGGTGAATATTTTCCTCGTGGCAGAACGCGGCAAATTGACGCAAGCCGCTGTCGTAGTTGGCGTCCGTGGTCGGGGCTAAGGAGCTGCTTAACAGGTGTAGCGCACTGGTACCGATGAGGTCGGTGCCCAACAGGTTTCGCAGTCCGGTAGTCATGCTAGTAGTCCACGGTGCGTGTGCGTCGGGTATCCGTAAGGTGTAGCGGGCAGGCCTTGTGGGCTTGTTCGCTTGCGTAACCATTGCGCGTAGGTCTGTAAGCCTGGCGTTTGCAGTCCGTAGCGTGCGTCCTATTGCGCCCCTGCGGGTGTGGAGCCAGGCCGGCGTGGCAGTCGAAAAGCCACGACGCTCCATCCTGGTCGTCCGACCCCCTCGCGTGAGCCTAGCCGACCGGGAAAGAACAAGTATCGCGACGGGGGGTAGTGAATAGTCTCGACGGCTGAGCTGTGGAGGTCTTGAAACCACGGTGCGTGAGGCCAGTACGGGGCGATGACGGTAGCCGCTGCTCCTGATTGGCGTAGTTTTGCACAGAGGTCGGGAAGGGCTGACCACGGGGGGTTGCAGTAGTTTATCTCTCGTTGCCATGCGGTGTCCGGGAGGTGTAGACAGTCGACGTCCTCGCATTTGGGGTCGCGCCACCGGGCGTTGAAACGCGGGAGTTGAGCGTTTTCCATTGACGCGAAGCGGTCGATGGAGTGTGGTCCCCACGTTGACTGAAGGTAGTCGAATATTCGAGGGTTGAGCTGCCAGTCGTCGCGGTCGAGCTCCCGGCTTAGGCTGTCGGCCCAAATGTTCGCCGCTGATCGGATGTAGCGGGGCCGGATGCGGATGTCGTTGACGTCGAGTAAGTGCCAGAGCCTGCGCAATTCGGTCATCATGACCGGTGAGCGCGTAGTTAACTTGGAGAGCGTAGCCACGACGGCTGTGTTGTCCTCGTGTAGTAGGACGTGTGGGCCTCGGAGTTGTGGCAGAAAGGACTCGATCGCGAGACGAACGGCGCGGAGTTCCTTCAAGGTGATGTGTTGCTGGCGGTCGTCGTCGTACCAAAACCCGCGGGCTTGGTAGGCAGGGTTGTCGTTCAGGACGGCGCCCCACCCGTAACCACTTGAGTCGGCGTGTAGGTACGCGGTCTCGATCGGTTTGTAGATGGAGCGGCCGTTGTGTTGGTTGGGCACAGTGCGCCACCACTCAAGGTCGCGGCGTAATTGGTGTGTCATCCGTACACGTCCGCCCCATCCAGTTCGCGTAGTAAGCACGCAGTGTAGTTCGCGCAGAAAGAAGCGGGCTGGTGCGATGGCGAGGTAGAGGAACTGTGCCTTGCCAGCAAACGCTGCGAGTTGTCTGGCGGGTAGCCACCGAGCGGAAGTAGCTGCGCGGCCGAGTAACGCTGAAGCTTGTTTCGCGAGGGCTTGTAGCTTGTCGATCGGGGCTCGGAATTCGCCTTTGCGGAGGTCGACTGTCATGCCGAGGTGGGTGCCCACCTGGGTGGGCTGCCACAAGCCTTTGTCGGGGTTGCGCTGGAGGCCTAGCCGGTTGAGGAGGGTCTCGATGCGGTCTCGTAGTAGTAGAGCTGCGTCGTACGAACTGGCCATGAACAGGAAGTCGTCCATGTAAGGTAGCAGTCGTACTCCGCGCCATCGGACGTTGCGGAGGAAACGTCGTGACGGCTTGTACGGCGTCGCGGCGTTGGCGGTCATCGGGGTAGGCGCCCGACGCAAGTAGTTTGTGAACACCTGGGTTAGCTTGCCAAAGTAGTAAGCTGACCCCGACCAGCCCATTGGTAGGCATGCGAGGCGCCACAGCTCGCCGCGGTAGTTGACCGTGAAAAAGTCGCGGTCCTCTTCCCGAATGCCGAGCGTGTAGTAGCCGTCCGCTAGGTCGAGGGAGACGAAGTAGTCGCCTGGGCGGGACAAGTGGCGTAAGTGCTTGAGGGTCTCGCACGACATCTTGAACTCCGCGCAGTAGCTGTTGAGTTCGCGGAGGTCGATGATAAGCCGCCACTTGTTTATACCGGGTTTCGGGACGAGGAACATTCGGGAGACGTAGCGAGGGTTGGAGGCGCGCTCCCAGGCTCCGCAGGCCTCGAAGCGTGGAAGCTCCGTAGCTAGGAAGTCGAGTTGAGGTTGAGTGGCGTCCTTCATGGAGACACCGTGGTTGAAAGGTCGGGGACGTAGGCCGTTTTTGAACTTGACCCGCACGCCATGGCGGATCCAGTTCACGACTTGACCGCTCGCCCCGATATGCTCCCACTCCCGCCATCTTAGCCGCACGCGGTGACGCATGTAGTTGGATGTCGGGGAGCAGGAATCGGAGCGGCGGGTCACACCATCATTTCTTGGTGGTCTTTGCTCCGTCGATGGGTTTAGTCCCGGACGCTGCTGCTGCTGCGGCCTTGCGCTTGTCGGCGGCTGCCTTCTTGGCCTTGGCGTCTTGTCCGGGCGGCTTGTCCGGCGTGACTCGAGCGAACGCCGCTCCAGCAGCTGCTTTGCTGGCGGCATGCAGGCTGACTTCGAGGGTCCGGTCGACGAACGCTTGGCGTAGCTCGTCCAGTGCGCTCGAGACCGCAGTAGGGCGTGGGCGGCAGAAGCGCTCGTGGGCAAGTTCGGCGAGCACTCTGTCCGAATCCGAGCTCGTTTGTCCGCCCTTGGTGAGGCGGAGGAAGCCCAGTCGAGTACGGGCGGCCTCCTCCGTCGCTGTGTGGGTGCGATGACCCGCTCGGATGAGGGCAACGGCCGCCGCCTGCTCCGCTGGTAGAGGAGGTCCGGCTGACAACGTGTCCAAAGCCTCGCTGATTGCCGCGTTGGCGCAGCTGTCGAAGAAGGCATAGCACCCGATGTGGAGGTACTCGTCGTACCCCGCTTGAGATTTCCGGTCGTTGAGGAAGCGGGCCGTGTCGTCCGTTAGCGTCAACAAACGAGGTTCGTCGATGTCGCGAGGGGGTCGCTCCAAATCGGCCGGAATGATTTTACCGTAGGTGGCAAAATCGTCGAACTCGGGCTCGTGTAGCTCGGGTTCGTCGTTCAGCAGGTCGATAGGCTGCTCATGGGCTGCCTTACCACCCTCAGTCGCAATGGTCGCGTCAGGGGGAATGGACTGATGTCGATTCGGGAGCACGGGTGGTCCGGTTAGTCGTTCGAGCTGGGCTAGTAAGGCGGTGTTAGACGCCTGAATCTGCTCAGCTAATCGGAGTTCGAGGGCCGAACCCGCGCTTTGAATCTGTTCGGAAGTACGCTGTTCGATTACAGGGGAGAGAGGGTCGACTCCGGGAGCGGAGGACGACGGCTCAGGCTGCATGTTGTTAGACGGCGACGTAGAACGTGGGGAAGTGTCTCGTGACGCTCGGGTGCGCATGAGGCGATGGTAAACTGACACCTTGCTCGACTACGAGAGTCGAGACTGCAATTGCGCGAGCCAGATGGGCGAGCGCAAAGCAGAGAGTGCCAGTGCTCGGGGGTTGCACCGGCTTAAGGGGCTGCCGCTAGCTAGTGTTGTTGGGGCAAAACATGGGGCGTTGCGCTAGGCGTTTCCTCAGTCCTCGAGGGTCACCTCGAGGACTGGGTGAGACGCGCCGCTTTTACAGTAACGCTTTACCGTTCGGGTTTGCGTTCTGTCACATATGTAAGTAAGTTTTGCAAACCTCTAGATTTAAAACAATCTGACTATATAAGAATATATCGCTATAACGGTGACGAGTGCAGTCCTGCAACAGTACATTGCAGGACATTGTACATGTACTCGTTACGGATACCAATTCGTGCTTTTCCACAGGACGGACGTATACTCGTGGGTACGTCGCTACTGCAATATTGTAATGGTGCTGATGCTACAGTACGACCAGTACCTCCCGGTACGTACAGATATGCATAATTAATCTAACCAGCCAGATGACGCGCCAGAACGAGCTCTTCGATGCAGAAGGAGCCGCGTCGTGAAACCCAATGCTAGGCAGGCCATGTCTCGAGGACAGATGGCGACGGTTGAGCAGCACTAACGCCTGACACGTAAGCGAAGCTTGCAGGCGTAACTAGTCTGGGCTGAAACCTATTTAAGCCTAGTGCAGTAGAGGGAGTTGACAGAACCTTTTAACAATTCCTTTGTTCACTTACAACATCTACTGCCTAAGTACAGCAGTGAAACATCTCTCATCAATTGCCTCTCGACAACATCCTTTTGTCATCTTGCAACAACAGAACTAGACAGACTAGAACAGATTTGTGCTAGCGTTTAGCTTTCAGAGGCTAACCGCCACACTGGTTTCGGAGCTCTTTGGTCGACGCACGCTTTCGTTGCTCGTTGATCTGCTCGACGTTGTTTGATTAAGTTGAGATGGCTTCTCTTGGAGCTGGACATTACGTGGTTTTAGTAATTCACGTCGGAGGAACTAAATCGTCGGACTTGAAGTTGGTGTTTCAGCGTGAGCCTCGTTCTGGTAAAACTTGGTTCCCTGTTGGCTCTGTCTTACCTAACGAAGAGCCTGTCGACGCTGCTATTCGCGAGTTACACGAGGAGACCGGTCTTGTTTTGACATCGGATGATTTGACGCTGTTGAGTGGTGAACATGTTAACGTTATACTACCTCAAGGACGACAGCTTGTTTACGTGTACTCGGCTTCTATTCCTGTCCTGTTTGCTACGAACAACTTACGTACACCTACTCAGGTCGAGCAGGCTGTTTTGGAACAGTCGACAGTTAATCCGGATGGCACCTACGTCGTCCCGGAATCCATCAACATTGACGGTCTGACACTTTCGCCCTCACAGAAGGGGTTACTTCGTGCTAAGAAGCACAAGAGTGAATTACTTCACTTCGGTTACGTGGCTCACTGGGAATCTTTTTATCGAGCAATCACACAACATGTTCCAGTCATGCAAGACGACACATCTATCCCGAGACAGTTCCACATGTACCCCCGGTTTACGACGGTCGACTCTGGTTCAGTATGGCTTCTGATTCGTGGACACATTAATCGACTGACTGGTGAAGGACCTACAAATTTACGAGTGGGAAAAACCGATGTCTACCCACAATTTGGTTGGCCTGTCTGTGACCCTCACGGAGACTCAGCGTAAGGCTGCTATTACTTCACCGTACCAGGATGGTCGGGTACCTCATATACCGGAGGATTGGCTCGAAGCACAGCCTCAGCGTTTTATAATGCTTGGAATTACGGCTGACTCGTACGATGCAGTGTTCTGGGTTACTTCACAGTTTTCTGGACACCTAGAGCAACACGATGAGTTACGCGGTTTTCACTAAACAGTACAACGACTATTTACGTCGGTCTCGTCAACACCTGACACCTGAGGTACAGTGTGTACGCTTCATTAATGGCCTGTCGAACGAAGCGCTCAAGAGACTAGCTAAGTCACACCGAGCTCGTCAGGGATACCAGACTACGCTAGTGGAGCTGCAAAACTTTTTGAATGACGTAGTGACAGATTCGCCGGAACAGGGCAATACAAAGTCTGTTGCTGGACCATCAGCTCAGCCCACACGCAAGCGCAACCTTGATGACCCTCTCGAGGAAGCCTCTAATGTCTGGAAACGTAACAAAGGTGGCCGTGGACGTGGCCGCGGACGTGGACGTGGAGGTGGCAACAATGGTGGACGTGGTCAGACATCTGGCCGCGAAGATTTTAATTCACTCGCAAATGCAATGACAGCTGAGGAACGTAAGCGACACATGGACGAAGGACTCTGCTTCAAGTGCCACAAGAAGGGACACCGTTTGTTCCAATGCCCGGAGTTCAAAGGCAAGGCACCGATGCAACCTAAGAAGCAATGATGGTGGCAAGGCTGTTCTACAAATGAACTGGAGCAGCCGGCTACATCTACTGTTCATTCTGAGACACTGTTAGCGACAGAGGTCGTCGACACACCTTCGACATCTCCATCGACTACAGTTGCGACACATGTAACGCAAGTAGCAGGTCGTCGTCGTCAGACTAAGCAGAGACAGAGTCGTAAACCTGTAACCAGACGTTCAGTTGATTGGAAACTGGTTGACTCAGTCTTTGACTCTCTGCATGCACGATTCAACTTCACGTTGGAGGGATGTGCTGATGATGAAGGTCTTAACTCGCACGGTGACTTACCTCACTGTTCGCCGAGTGACTCGATTCTAGACATAGATTTAACAGGAGAACGGGTGTTCATCAACCCACCCTGGGAGTTAGCTGAGCAGATTGCGCAGCATTTTGAGGATTGTCGTCGAACATCCCCGACATCTACGATGGCTGTATTTGTACTACCGAAGTGGGCGAAATTTACTCAGGTGACTAAGCACTGGAAACTCTATCAAGAATTCCCAGCAAGGACACAGCTTTTTACACGCCAGTCAATGGAGAACCCAACGCAACAGGAGGTGGTTGCTCCAGCCCCTTGGCATGTACAGCTGTGGTTAGTCGACGCAGATTGTGCGTTTAACGACTCACCAAAACCTACAGCACATGATCAACCCGACTCGCTACCTGTACCAACAGATGACTCGGAACAGTCCATCGCTACGCTGCGACAAATTTCTTCTCCAGCTACAACACTACTGACTGACCTCACGGAAGCTCGCCCGTTAATTCGAACTGAGCTGACTGTGAAAACTCCTGATGGCGGACACCAAATTTCTGGATTAGTGGACTGCGCTGCGACACTTGATTTTGTGTCAGAGGACTTTGTACGACGCTTTGCTTTACAGACTCGAAAGTCTGCAAGTAAGACTCCAGCTCGACTCGCTAACGGACAACGAGTGACTTCTACGACAGTCTGTGACGTCACTTTTGAGCTGGCTCGACACGAGTTTCAACGGACTTTTTACGTTCTACGTGACTTACGCACAGCTGATTTAATCCTCGGTTTACCATGGCTTGATGACGAACATGCCTCTTTACAATTTGGTACAACCAGAATTTTTACGCTGATGGACGGTATAGCTGTGGAGACTACACTCGAGGAACGACGCCCTGAGTGTCTACTCCTGTCGTCTACGAAAGTTCAGAAACTTATGCGCAAGACGCGCCGCAGCAGGGGACGTCATGCTGATTTTTACGTCATTGAACTTACATCAGCCGCCGAACAATCGACAGACTTTCACACTGGAGAGGAACTAACAGCAGAACAACGTGACAACTTCCGGTCGATACTCTTTGATGACTTCCCGGAGTTACTGCAACCTGTCGACTCTCCTCCTGTAAGCCGACAGTGGGATCATCCCATTGACACTACTGGCCCGATGCGACGTCAACGTCTGAACCGACTGTCACCCGCAGAGCGCGCTGAGCTTAATCGACAGCTCAAAGACGCTGTGGAAGCTGGTCTGATACGCCCCAGCTACAGTGAGTTCGGCTCGCCAATTCTTTTTGTGCGAAAAGCTGATGGCTCGCTACGTCTGTGCATTGACTACCGTGGTCTTAACGAGGTTACGCGTAAAGATGCTTACCCGCTACCGCGTGTGGATGACACTCTGGACGAACTTGAGGACGCGAATTTTTATACACACCTCGACCTCGCTTCTGGATTCTGGCAAGTTCGAGTGCGTGATCAGGACGTTCACAAAACGGCTTTTCAGACCCCTGATGGCTTAATGGAATGGGTCGCCATGCCGTTTGGGCTGTGCAACGCACCAGCTACATTTCAGAGGATGATGAACGACATTCTTCGCGACTTCTTACATAAGTTCGTGACAGTCTACCTGGATGACGTCTGTATCTACAGTCGAACTCTGGAAGAGCACCTGGAGCACCTACGTCTAGTGCTACAACGATTCAAGGAGGAAGGGCTGAAATTACGCCTTAAGAAATGCTTCTTCGGATTGCAAGAAATGGAGTATCTGGGCTATACTGTGTCAGCCGGAAAAATTTCGGTTTCCACAAAGAAAGTCGAGGCCGTTGCAGACTGGCCAGTGCCCAAGACGCAGAAGGAGGTTCGCAGTTTCGTACAGTTCTGCAACTTCTATGCGAGATTTATACACCATTTTAGCGACCTTACGGCTCCATTGACGGACTTACTGCGGAAGTCCCAGCCACAGAAAGTTACGCTGACGCCTGCCTGTTTGGAAGCCTTCGAGACTCTCAAGTTACGGCTCATTTCCGCGCCATGCCTGATCCTTCCGGAGGTCGGCTCGGACGCGACGTTCACCGTGGCTACAGATGCATCAACCGTGGGGATTGCAGCAGTCCTGTTGCAAGACCAAGGAGGCGGTCTTCAACCAGTCTCTTACTGGGCGCGTAAGCTGAATCCAGCTGAGCGTGGTAACACTTACTCTGCGTACGACTTAGAAGCTTTGGCCGTATGCGAAGCTGTCAAGCATTGGAGGTGTTATCTTGAAGGCTGTTCTAAGTTCCTTGTCGTAACAGACCACGACACACTGCGACATCTGCTCAGGCAACCGAACAACAGGCTGAACAAGCGGCAAGCAAGATACCTGCGGGATTTGCAACCGTTTGTGGGCTCGATGACACTTGCATATCGCAAGGGAGCTCTGAACGAAGCCGACCCGTTAAGCCGGCGTCCAGACTTCGTACCTCAGGCCACAGTACCCTTATTTTGGGATGGCGAGGTTCCGTCAGATCGAGAATTACGACGGAAGTCCCAGCTGTTGTTTGAAGACGCACAGTTAAATTCACTGACTGTTGAAGCGTTGCAGCTGAGCCCTGAGTTCGCTGATCTCATTCGCGAGGGGTTCTCACGAGATTCGTTTTATGGGGACGATGGTGAGTGGACAAGAGACAGCCGGATAGAAGCCAGAGACGGGTATTTTTGGCGTCTCAATCGCCTCTGTATTCCACAGAACTCTGAGCTCCGACTGAGATTGATCAGAGAGCTGCACGAAAGTTCGTCAGCTGGTCACAGAGGAGTTGCTAGCACTCTTGCTAAAGCACTCGACAGATTCTGGTGGAAACGAATCCGCCAAGACGTGAAAGATTTTTGCGAACGCTGCGTCGTGTGCCGACGAGCGAAGATTCGACCGCAGATGTCTGCGACTCTTTACCCATTACGTGTTCCACCCAGACCGTGGCACACAGTTGGTCTTGACTACCTGACACACTTGCCTGAGAGCAACGGCTTTAACAGTGTGCTGATTGTGGTAGACCATCTAACTCGAATGGCCCATTTTCTGCCATGTACAGAGTCGATTACTGCCGAAGAAACTGCAACTTTGTTTTTACAGGGAGTCTACCGCTTACATGGACTTCCCCGTGTGGTAATCAGCGACCGCGACCCGAAACTTGTCAGCGCTTTCTGGCAGACACTCTGGAGACGCCTTGGAACGCGTCTGAATATGTCTTCCAGCCGGCACCCAGAAACAGACGGACTGACAGAGCGCGTGAACAGCACGTTTCAGCAGCTTCTTCTTTGCTTCTGTTGCTATGATGGCTCTGACTGGTCGACACTTTTACCGCAAGTGGAGTTTGCGTACAACGCTTCGCGTGCACTCGGAATTGAGCACACACCGTTCGAGGCTAACTTTGGTTTTTCTCCTGAGGAGCCTCCTGACCTGCTCTTCAGCATGCGACCGTCGATACCAATTTCGCAAGACGCAACAGAACGGTTGAGATTGTTACAGGAAGTACATACCATGGTACGCTCTGTGTTACAGTTACACAAAGACGAGATGCAGGCGCGCACAGAATAGTCTACAGCGCCACAATTCGCTAAGGGAGACAAGGTGTCAGTCGTCACAACAAATCTTTTTCTACGAGGACAACCGAACAGGAAACTCAGAGACAGACAGCTCGGCCCTTTTTCAGTGGAGGAGCAGATTGGAAAACACAGTTACAGATTGAAACTACCAGCGACAGTACGCTTACATCCTGTGTTCCATGTTAACAACTTGCGACCCTGCTCTACCGCTCCGCTACGACCAGCTGTTCCGGTGACTGTACTTGAAGGAGACGACGAGGAGTTTGACGTATCGCACATCTCAGCTGTGTGCATCAAGTCGCTACCTGGGCGACGAGGCAAATATTTGCTCTTCATGACGCACTTTAGTGATGACGACATTCCACCTGTCTGGCACCGGTTGAACGAGGTGCATCGAACAATAGCGTTACAAGAATTCTTGGAGACGCCCCAATGGCGCAAGTTCGCCAAGACTCAGGCGTACATTGACTTCATGCACGCTTTCCCAGCGCGCATTCCCGAGTCCCAGTAATTGCTTCAGTAAAGGAGCCAAGAACCACGGAGGTCAGCCTCTTGGCGGCCTCATTGATCTGTCAAGAGGGGGAGGGTACGAGTGTGACGAGTACAGTCCTGCAACAGTACATTGCAGGACATTGTACATGTACTCGTTACGGATACCAATTCGTGCTTTTCCACAGGACGGACGTATACTCGTGGGTACGTCGCTACTGCAGTATTGTAATGGTGCTGATGCTACAGTACGACCAGTACCTCCCGGTACGTACAGATATGCATAATTAATCTAACCAGCCAGTTGACGCGCCAGAACGAGCTCTTCGATGCAGAAAGAGCCGCGTCGTGAAACCCAATGCTAGGCAGGCCGTGTCTCGAGGACAGATGGCGACGGTTGAGCAGCACTAACGCCTGACACGTAAGCGAAGCTTGCAGGCGTAACTAGTCTGGGCTGAAACCTATTTAAGCCTAGTGCAGTAGAGGGAGGTGACAGAACCTTTTAACAATTCCTTTGTTCACTTACAACATCTACTGCCTAAGTACAGCAATGAAACATCTCTCATCAATTGCCTCTCGACAACATCCTTTTGCCATCTTGCAACAACAGAACTAGACAGACTAGAACAGATTTGTGCTAGCGTTTAGCTTTCAGAGGCTAACCGCCACATAACCCAGAGTGACGATATTGGTGGCCTCCACTGCTTTTTCTTGTAAGAAATTATTATTATATTGTTCCGTCCTTTGTTCCGTCCTATGTGTCCTAGGACGAATAGGAGGTGTCCTATGAATAGGAGGTGTTGTCCTATGGATCTGGAGGTGTCCTATTCCGTCCTATGTCCTATGTTCCGTTCTGTATATTAACTCAGCAGATAATTCCGCAGGTAAACGGCCGGATCGGCTTTTGACCTCTCAGACCACTCGGCAATGCGTTTGTGTGGTAGCCGTGTGGTCGCCGTCAGGCGCCCAAAACTCTATCTGCACTCTCCAACTATCGAGTGGCTTTCAGACGGAGGACATGTCTGCCACATAGGCGCGTCTCACGTGTGGTGCGTGCTGGCAGCGCGCCGTCTCTCTCACCCCTTGCTGAAGTACGACGTACCGTGTGTTATTTTTGCCTGCTTTGTTCGAGGCAACGCCACTGCTCGCTTTTCCCCCGCCTCTATCCAGCAGGGCGGAATTGTTGCGACTCATCGCGCTCCCCGCCCGAATGCACCTCCTCCCTGTCGTAGTGCTCGCAAGGGCGAGTTTTCTCTCTGAATTCGCTGTAATTCCGTCAGAACTATTGGCGTGACATACTCAAAACGAACATATTTTGCTGTAGCGCCTCTGTTGTAGCGATACAAGCGTCGGTGAGTTTGTGAGGCGGCGCAATGAAGTCGGGACTCGTCAGAACTGTTTAAGTGCCATACTCGGACGCTCTGACGTTTTCCTAGTACTATGCTGTTTGTACAAGCAGGGGGAATAGCGGCGCATGATGAAGTACCACAAGAAACGGAAATTCAGTGATGAGGAGACGGCTGCGAGGCAGCAGCAGCAGCGGAATGGCCCGCGAGTACATCCGCGCGGCGCTTCGCCTCTAGGTTTCGGAATAAAAGGGAAATCGCGGTCGAGAACACCCAGGCCCCGGGGCGTCGGGGCTTCTGGGTCATCAACGGGAGGCTTGCATGCTACGACTCATCCGTCTGCGCACTCACCACATGGTATGCCACCATTTGAACGAGGCTATGAGCTCGGACGAGCTGTGGCTCAGCGCCTCGTCGAGTTACCGGATACCTCAGCACAGACAGGGCTCGAGCTGGAGGAGTCTAAAGCTCACAGCCCAGGCCCAAAGGCGCGAAAAGCTAATAGAGTGGATTTTCCACATCACGGATTACCCTTCTCCCTTCCTCCTCCGAGATATTTTTCTCACCAATTTAGTTGCATGCTGCCGTTTATTTGTTTTAGCCACCCTACGACCATTTACCATGCGTTTGTGTTTCGTGCCCGCTGAAACGATCGCGATGGCTGCGCACAGGTAGCTAACAGGAGAGTGGTGAGGATTGTGAAAGAGGAGAGAGAAGGGGGCTGTGCCAATATGCAGGATAATGAGGGCGGTGGCTGGGATGCTCTACAAATGCCCTGGATGGGGGATAACCCGCTGCAGCATGGCATCCACGGCGAATCGGGCGATCCAGCGAGGCATTTGGGGACAGAGGACCGTCCGAACGGCGTGCACAAGGTGACCCAAGCTGACAGAAACATGGCTAGAGCTGGGTCTGGGGTGGAGGAACAGAACATCCCCGCGTGGAGGGTGCGAGCGGAGGCACTACTCTCCCATCGCACAAAGACAGAGCAGAGTCGTGCGAGGCCGGTAGCAACCGCGCCAAACAGCACCCTCGCTGCCTCTGACAGCGCTTCTATTACTCCCCCCGCTCCCCGACGTGAAGCGATTCAATGGGCAAGCGGGAAGCCGGCATCGGCGGCGAGAGTGGCACAGGCATCCTTGCAGAGCAGAAGTGACTTGGACAAGGCGAAAAAGGACCAGCCTTGCCATAATCAACCTGGAATTCAGACTAGTGAAGGCCCCTACAAGAGTCGCCCTTTTGGGAATCGCCTCGTGAGCGTATCTGCAGCCCCTACATCACGAAGGGAAGATACAGATGCTCATGTAGCCAAGTGTTCAAAGAAACACAGGAAAGAGGCAATCGTATGGCCTGGTGCGGCACAGAGCCACGGAGCACCCGGCAAGGCACCCAGTGCCGCGCTGCTCGAGGGACAGAGAACGGCCAGGAGTGCCCCTGTAGGGTCAGTTGGGTCGGAACAGGGCGGCACTGAGGCAGGTTGTGTGAAAGGTGGAGAGAGGCGGGGCTCTGTGACTCAGGGCGGTGCAGCATTGGTTTCATCTCGTCCAGCTAGCGCCCGGACAGATCATCAGGCTGTGTCAACAAAGACGAAAGGAGGGTCTGACACTATGCCTGATATCAGTGCTGGACTTGCAGCAATTCCATCAGCGATTCAGTACACTGTCAGTTTCGGTGCAAGTAGTGCCAAAGGTCGGATTGTGAATAATGGTGCAAGTAGCCGACCTGTGGAACGTGCCAGAGCAAAGGCCGACAGGGTAGCTAGCACCGATACTCCTTCCTGTAGAGGGCAGGGTGAGGAGCAGGGCAACGATTGCGCTGCCCCTCTTGGAAAGGCCATCGCTCAGTCAGCACTGTGTCAGCGGGAGAGCAAGCCTTCCTGCCGGAAGACACAACCGTCACGTGAGGCAGAATTCATCAGTCGTGATGTAAAGCGCACAAAGAAGCCCATTATCTGGGGTGCAGCGCCCTCACCGGCCCCTCTCCTGGCTTCCTCCCAATTGCCGCCCGCAGTCACAGAGACAGGGAAGCCGCTTCCAGCGCACTCCTGGCAGAGTGTGCCCGAACGCACTGGTAGTATGCATGAGACTGCCCCTGCCCGCGAACCAATCGTTTGGGGGGCTGTAGGAAAGCAAGTTGCTGCTGGGCAGGTAGCTCCTACGAGGAGCAAGCTAGTGAACCCTGAGTCGACATCCGGTGGCGACGTAACAACAGTTCGGGTGAAGGCCAAGCCCGCGCAGGTTCGTCAAGAGCCTTCGAGGAAGTTATTGCAGGTAAAACGAGATAAAAACGCCAAATTTGAGAAGCAGATATCTGCAGACTATTTGCGGGGAAGAGCGGCATGCAAACCGTCTGCGGTCACTGATGGATCCCTTGAGGGGCCAGCTAAGGACGAAGCTCGTCAGCGAAAGACAACTCCCGCTGGATCGAAACAAACTGTTGAAGTGCAACGTGACTTAAAGAGTGGTGTGCCAAGCGTGACCGGCTGGGCTGCAAGCAGAAGCCCTCGACGCGGCAGAGCTATCGCGGGTGACGGTAGACATACGTCCGGGCTGACGGTCACCACCAACACCCGCGCCGTCCGTGATGCTACTGACGGCAGCGGCATGGAATTGAGATCCTCGGCGCGTGTGTCTCTTGATGAGACTCAGGGTCAGAAGGGAGAAGATGCTAATGTTGAGGTTTCACAGCCCGTAGCGGCCGAAGTGGGGAACGGTGCAGAAGTTCCATCTGTGTCAACGCAGGACCGCCTTCCGGTGGCGGACGCTGTCCAGCCTGTCGTGCCTTCGCAAGTTACAAACTGTCAGGAGGGAAGGGAGCGGGTTCCTGCCGGACAGAGTGAGGAATGCTCACGGCAGCACGATGAGGAGGCAGGCACGAGTGACTCAGAGAGTGAGCTGGCAGTGAGTGGACTTGACAGTGTAGCGGAGATATCTTTTTCGGATGATGACTGTGTTGAGAGTGAAGCTCAACCCCTGATGGACACCGACATCCCCGAGCGGTGCCAGGGTGGTGATGAGACCGGTGCACGGACGCGGGGCGAGCGGGCAGAGCACTCTGACACCTTTAGAGAAGTGGTCACCGGTGAATGTGAGGGTACTTCTTACCAATCCACACGCGATTCCGACCTAAGGTCCCCTCGCACCCCCCCGCTGTCAAGTCTGATGGGACCACATCGACAGGTTCCTGGACACAGGCCGCACGCTACAGGAAACGCCACGCACCCCACTCGTGACCCGTCTCAGTTGGAATACTGTCATGCTCAAGATCATGGGGTGGTGACAGCATTTCCGCGACATGGTCCACTCCAATTGAATGCGAGCACTGTTACTTCGACTGCTTCCCCGTCAAATGCGCTGCACCCGTGTCGAGTGAGAGCACGCACCAGCGCAGAACATGATGGACCGCGACGCCCAGTCGCAGAGCATAACCCAATCAGCAATGGCTTCTCTCTCTATCAGCCCAACCAACAACGTAATCACGGCCAATTAGAGGCTTCATCACGGTCAGCGCAATGGAAGGGACGTCCGCTCGACCGAACCCTGCACGGCGTGACGGCTTTTGGTGCACCTGGGCGTAAGCGGGGCCTCTTGTGGGACGAAGGACCTCCGCATATTAACGTTTCACCCGTGACGGTTGCTCCACATGATAAGTATGCGCATGGTCATTTGCCGCACGGCGTGAGTCCTCAAAGGCAATCAGGGGAGAGCCTTCAGATTGGCCACACACGCCGCGTGAAACCCTCCCAGCGGGCGTATCAGAGGGATAGAGAGTACCATAGATGGCTGACCAACCGTCGCAATCTCGCTGGCACATTGCCCTTTGACGACAAACCTGGCCTCCGTACGGATGGCGAGCTTGTCAATCCCGCGATGAGGAGTGCGCCCGGCGCAGAGCATCCGGTATCTGGGCATCTCGCAGTGGGAAGAAACCGGGCCGGAGTGCATATGGCGGATTGGGCTTACCCTCCACGCCCTCCCAACCAGTCTGGCTGGCCGCCTGGCGGTGTCAGCGCTGCGAATTGTCTTCCCAGTAGGTGTCCTCCAAGTTCGCAGACCCCTAGAAGGCCGCCCGCGTATTCGCCTGGCATTAACGCAAACTCGAAGCTGCCGCCACCTCCTCCACTACCACCACCACCACCACCACCACTGAGCTCTTGGGACTCTTACGAAGCGATGCCTCCTAACTCGGACAACCAAAAGCGGCAGAGGAAACTGCCACGCGCGTCAATTAGAAAATGTGGAGGGGGAAGTCGATGGGATAAGCAGCCTGGGGATATTCAGGTGTCCAATCGACCGCGTACTTGCTCTCCGCCACAATCAGGATGCGGTGCGAGTCAGACCACTGGCACTAAGGCTGTTGTGCATGTCGATGCACGCTATGTGCGATGAGGAACGTGTATACATTCGAGGGACACGGAGAGCTCATGGTCCCCTGATATGCTGATACCGGTCCCGCCAGTAGTTTTGGGCGCCGTCGTTAATTCAGTTTAAGGGCAACTTTTGTATCAGCACGGCAGCAGTAGTAATAGCTGCAGCTGATTTGAACCAATAAAACACTGGATGCGCTCAGGGTGATGAGCTCATTGATGTGCTGGAATTTTTCTTAAATCACCCTCTGCCGCTCTAAGCAAGCGCGACCTACCTCGAGATGGAGCAAAAGTAAAAAGGATTGTGAATGGCTTTAGAGAAATTCAAACACAGATGATGCATACTGTGATGCCTGCGTTTTACCGCTTGGCGTGACAGTGGCCCGGGTGGTTGCATCAGCACTGACTGATTCTGGGCATTTCATGGTTTTTATTGCTTGAAACTTGTGCATGCCATCCGACGCTGGCCTTTTCGCAGAAAATACTGTAGGTAGCAAGGGGGGCGTCTTGGCGCCACGGCCTGATAGCAGCGAGGTTGCGCTTTGAAGGCCTCTGCTGCACCTGTCCTCGCGAGCTGTGTATGCTTGAGGAGGTGGTTGCGCGAATGATGTCCCGAGAGCCAGCAACTGCGCGCTTCCACTGGGAGACAGGGCTGCCGAAAATTCAGCAGCTGTTGATGAAGAAGTAACCCCATCCGTGTCCTTTGATGAGGGCGTGAACCGGAATCCTGAAAAGAGGTTTACTCGATCTGCCGAAATACAAAACGAAGGAATACGAGTAAACCCCAGGGACTGTGTTCATGCACACGCGCGTGTCTGGTTGTGATGGTATCATGATTCCATCAATACGAAGTAAAGGAGGCACTGGAAAGAAGACAGGCAGCTGAGCGGTGATTGGAAGAGGCTTTACCATTTGCTGGTTGACAATTCTGTGTTTCATTGGGTGGCACGTTTTGCAGGAGCTGTTTGTTTTTGGCTGTCAACTGCTGCTGTGGATGGCCATTGTCCTGTTGGAGCTCTTTGGAATCCAAATGGAGGGGGCGCTTTTGTTCTGCGTGTGAGTGCCCAGTCATTCAGTCTCCACCACATTCATTGCGAAAATGAAATGCGATAACCACTTCTATACGCGCAAAAGCATTCAAGCCAGCCAATAAGTCCCCAATCAGACACTTCCTTGGACTTCATCTTTTTACCCGCATTTTCTTCTCCGCGTGGTGACGATCCAGTGGCCGCATCGCCGTGGAGGCCCTCAAACGAGGTTGCGATAAAGCCAATACTCCTACGCTGTCCGTTGGGTGCTGCGTTTTGCTCCGGGCCTTCCACTTTGCCTGATTGTACCCCTTGTGTTGCATACAAAGCCTCTGGGAGGCGCAGCAACCTTTTGGAGGCCGCCGATACCTGCCGCGCATTACGCACAGCGTGCCCCTCCGCAGCAAGACCTTCAGCGGCCTTAAGATGGGGTTGAGCTGCCTGTGAAAGCGGTACATGCTGATTTGACAATCGAGCTGAACGCGCCTGGTCTTCATGAGATAGGGACGGCGTCCGGGCGACGCTGCGTGTTGGCGCTCTACCCCTGTCCACATTGCTGTTGCAAGCCGGCTCCCAGGGCTTGATCTGAGCTCGCAGGCCATGTGGTGGAATTGAACCCGGTGACTGCAATTTGGTCATGGCAATGGGCATGCGCAAGCTGTGGGTAGCTTCTTGGAATTTTGGCTGCATGCTTGCTTCCCCCATTGAACCATTTAGGTTGGCGTTCGCTTTGCGATGTGCCAGCGAGGCAACACAGCCAGATGGACTGTCGCCAATGGCCGTGGCTGGGGAGATTATATGAGGGGCGGGTTTGTGCTTTTCCGGTTCAGAGACATCGACCTGATCTTGTGCGCACTGATGCAAGCTTCTTGTGCGTATTTGGTCCATGCCAATCAGATCATCAATCATAAGATATGTCACCAGTTTATGCTCTGACGGTTTGACGACCGGAGCATACCCAGTTGAAGAAGTCCCTGCCTTTGGCCCGCTTGCTACAATGAAACTCATGGAAAGCGGGCTAGGAAATGATTCCAGAATGATGCTCTCGCAGAGACGAAGCTTGTCATCATGAGGAGTGCCGGAGAATAGATGGGCGCGAGTCCTTGTAGCTCGAGAGGTCTCGGTGGCCCGGCGGACTAGCGTGATACTGCATCTGACTGCTCCACGGGGTAGCTTAGCTGTACTTATGGCCATCGTCACAGGAGGTGGGAGTCGAGACTGGATCTCGCTCTGCAGCTGGTTACCAAACTGTTGGCGGACATAAGAACAAGCACGTATGAATGAACTGATGAGTTGTGCATCAAAACCCCAGTACCAAAGTCCAGAACCTGTGAAATGCATACTAGATGCTTTTCACTCGTAAAACAAGCAGGGTTGCTATTGAGCAGTTCGGTTTGTTCGAAGTAGTGGTGAGCCTACTCACCGGATATCCCCGCTGGGCAGCCCTTTCAATTGCTCTTGGATCAGCAGCCGCGAGGGCTTTGAGGGTTCCAAATCCAGCTTGGGTCAAGCGTTCGGCGTGAACAGGGCCGATGTTGCTCATCTGGCGGCACTCCTGTTTTGTGGTGTGCCACAGCCTATTCTGTGTGGATCTCTTCAGTAACAGAGCATTTGCAGTTGCCGAAAATCGTTCCTGAATCCAAGGGGCACATCACGGCGATCCAGCGAGGGATTATGACCGGTTGCGGCACTTGCGCAGGCTGCTTTATAGTCTCACAGTGTGCTCGCGGAATGTGTCAACTACTCAAAACTCTAACCGTATATTCGATTGTGGATGTCATGATCAAGGGGGAGGGGGGGGGGGGGGGGGGGTAAAATAAAACGCTTTGATGTACCATGTGGATGTATGCTGGAACCATGCCCGCAATGATACGCTTGCCAGTCCGCAAGGTCTCCTCGGCCTCCTGCCGAATACTGTAGTCAAGCCCGCCCAGAGCGTCACAGTCGCAAAGCAGGGCACTGAGTAGTATGAACAGCTTCTGGTCACTGCTTTTGATCCTCACAATTTTCTTGCTGGGCTTGTCTGGGTCCATCACACCATAGGCGAGAGTGTCTGAACGGTTCAATTGGTTCAGCACATTTTTCTCACCTCTCCTGAGACTAAAACAATCCAATGAGGCGCGGATAGTCAGCAAGCAGTGCAGAGTCAATGGAAAAATATTATGGCAAAAAAAAAAAAAAGCGGCCTACTGCAATCAAAAACTCCTACATCCAAAAACCCCACATTCGCAACATCGACCATATCATGAATACGGAAGCCAACAACGTCAAATCGAATTTATACTCACCGAATGTTGGATAGCTCTTCACTTTTTGTGACGACCCTGAGCAGGTCAGGCAGGCCTGCTCGCTGCTGCACCCCCATCACCAATAACATTGTTTGGAATCGTATAGAGTGGGAGGACATAACTTTCCCCAGAGGTGTTGGAGAAAGAGCAGTGCCAGTGGCACCAGGACGAGAAGCCAGGTCATGCTCTACCAGCTTGTTTGCATGAGAAACGATGTACTTGTCATACAATAGTTGGTCGTATCTCTGAACCAGGCGCCGGTAATCGCAACAGCACGTCAGCACTACAAATACGGGGTATACTTTGTGGCACCAGGTGGGGGTGGACAGTGATAGAGCCCAGCCACCAGCCAGGCAGCCATGAGAATGTTTATGACGTGAGTACAGGTGGCAGTGTCGTGCCCGTTACAAGTTTTCGAGCAACCCCACATGTATCATTTGCACGTGGAATGAGATTTATCATTGGAAACATTATAGTGCCGGGCGGTCGCGTACCTGTCCACCACTGCTTGTTGGTCTGGATGGAACAGCGTAAGTCGCGGGAGACTTCTTCGCCCGTATGTACAAGAAGGTGTTCTGAAGCCATTCGATCCCTTGCGACATATTTGTAACAGTGTGCAAACAAATCTCTGCGTTCAAATGTTCCACGATGCTGTGATGAAGCGTACTTTCGACCTGCTCGCATCCCGTGGCCAGGTTGCTGTACCTGCTAGTATTCTTCGAGTTCATGAAAAGAGCCCGAGAGATCAATTAGCATACACTTGTATCACATGACAAAGTGGCTACCAACTCACTGTGAAACATAAAGATAATTTCCAACATCACGTCGTTAGAGAAATTATGAAATATGCGCTGCTGTGCACTCTCTAGTGGCCAATTGCAGCCACATACATCAGTGGTGGTCATGATGACTGCAACTCCTTTCGTGTCAAACTGAGGGCGGCCAGCTCGTCCAATCATTTGTAGACAGGCACTTCGGTCGTACTCCCGATAGCCATTTGTGCTTTCCCCATCCAGGCCAACGTACATACGGGTCCCTTTTATAATGACAAGGTACGCTGGAAGGTTGACACCTAGAGCCAGAGTAGAGGTGGTGCAAAGAACTTGCAGGACTCTGTCCCGAAACAAGGTCTCAACCAGAAGACGGTCACTAGATTCCATCCCTGCATGGTGAAACCCGACACTAGCATGTAGAGCGGACTGCAGGGCCTTGTTCTTAGTCTTTGTGGCAGCATCTGCCAAGGCCCGTGTCTGACTGGGGGTTGAAACGCTAAGGCACACTCCGATATTTGCTAGATAACCTGCTGCATCTGATGTGCCTTTCCTTGAACTACCCACAAATAAATTTAAGGGAACAGAAATCGAAAGTTCAGAATTCGTTGGATTAGCTGGTTTTGACGCTTGAATCACCAAACATCTGTGCTACAAGTCTCGCATGCGGCAAAGTAAGGAATACTTAGTTAAAGACAAGAAATGAGTGCAAATACGCACCTGCAGAATATCAGTGCAGGGCGTCCAGCGCTGTGATCTCTTAAGACAGCGGGTAGGTGTTCATTCAGTCGTTGCTCCTGACGTTCCGGGTTGAGAAAGTTTAGTGAAAGGACACAAGATCACTTGTGTATCCTTGGGGTAGAATGGTGAGAACTACGGGTGGCGATCGTTGAAGGGGAAGTGGCATCACCAGGAGAAAATCGGTGCGCGGTCTCTGATAGCCTCTAACAATAGTTTCAAGCTGCACTGGACGCATCTCGTCTCCATAGATCTGAGGTGGGAGGCAAGTGCAGCTATGTGAAACCCGGCGTGTCAACATCGCAGATAGTCGTACTCCTTTGCTGTCATCAAACAACGTCAGATGGATCATTTAATTTGGATGCAGGACAGTAACGGGGACGTTAGCAAGTAACCCCCTTTATGCGTTTCCTTTATTCATTCCTTCACATATTCGAAACAGATTGGGTTTTATGTACCTTCAGACCTTCTGGGGGTACATGAAGCCATGTAGCTACATCGATTGCATTTGGCACCGTGGCACTCACTGCAAGCCAATGACCCAGAAGGAGCAGCACCAGAACAATCAGAATAAAGCCCAGTCGACCACAAGCAGCATTCGCTATTTTGTCAAAGTAAAATGCATGAACTGCGAAATGCGTGCTACTACATCTTGCTCTATGCCTATTCCAAAAGCGATTGTTTTATATAGAACAGCACTCGGAGCATGCTGTAACTCATAGCGCGAATCAACTATGAGCACTCCATATTCACTTGCCTGCGACAAATCTTACTCGAGAGACTGGGAGCTTCGCGATCAATCAATTGCCAATCCAAACGTGCCGCAAGCGCCGATTGAAACGTGTTCGTACAAAAATGAGCATCAGACGCAGAATTTAGCGCGTAGTGTAGTTCCTTTTGACAGCGGTGCGATATGTTTGAGCATGGTAACTGTTACTCAAGGTTCAGTCTGGATAGTTTTTGCAATTTCAGGAGACTTTACTGATACAGAGCTTAGTCAACTGTTTGGAAAGCATACAAGTCTGTGCCATTGCAAGACAGAACTGCGATATGCAACCCACATCTTCCATTCCTGGGGAGCCCGCAAGCATCATCATCCGTGCTACGACAACTTCAAGCGTCGATCCACGGTTCTCTGCTAATAAATGGATTTCGTCGATCAACACCAGTCCAACCTAGGTAGTGCAGAGCAGAGTGAAAACGGGGTATACACAGCCCACTCTTGTTATCAACAGTTTCACTGACGTGGTTCCCTCAAGTAGGCTATAGAAGATTCACTTTATTTTTCGGAAAGTTCTGAACACTAACACGAGGATATCTACCTCTCCAAAAAAGTTTGCGTCCCCCTTGTGTAGTCGATTCCTTGTTAGACTGTCTGATGGGACAGAAAATGGTCCGTATTATCATGATATTTCGTATCTCTGATGCACAATCATACGGCAAATGGGGCAGGACATGCCAAAATTCGCAAGCAACCATCACGAATACATGAAGCTCCTAGGCCGCAATGACTGCTTGGTATTTGCTACTAAATATTTACAAAACTGAATGAGACAGTCTGAGCTAAAAACCTTGAACTCACCGAGCTTTTCAGCAGTGGTGCATATGATGTCCGATTTCTGACACGCATCAGAAGTCTCATGTGTAGAGTCCCCTGCAAGAAATGGCCATGCATGCCAGAATGAGAGCAGCCCTGTCCGCAAATCCGCATGCCTCGGACGTTTCTGAGTGATAAAAAGAAATGAAACATAATGTGCCGAATAGAATGAGGTATTGGAGGGAAACATTCATTCATGCTTCAATAACATGAAGCGAGGCAGGCAGCTATTTTCGCCCAAACGTTCGGTGCCCTGGACATCAATATTCAACACCTTCTTACCTGTTACTTCGGTTACTTGGACCTGGAGACAACGAAACTTTTGAGCCCAGTCCATAGCCTTTTCCTGCACCAATGCTGCAGCAGCGTCACAATGCAGCGACACTGCATCAGCAAATCCCGTGCCACTTTTCTAGTGCAGACATTTCTAACGAAATTGCCATTCTTTGAGATGAATTACGCCAGCAGCAACATGTCATTTGCATGGCTGTCGTAACATAGTCCGCGCTCACCTTTGGTGGGGGCGATGTATATTGCTTTGCTGAGCATTGGTACGGCGGTGCTTGGCTTTGGAGTAGAGTTTTGAGCGCATTCAGATGACGTGACCATACTTTCCGCCACAGGAGGCGCGTAAAGCATGTGCTGTCTACATATCCCTATCATTCTGCACAGCGTCATTTCCATTATCGCTGTTTTGCCGCAGCCAGTTGGTGCCGATATGAGCATGTTGACATCGGAGGCAAAGGCAGTGTCAAACGATTCTGATTGAATCGGGTTGAAGTATCTGAGGGGAATGACAAAGAAGTCGTGCTGCTCGTCAGAGATTCCAATACTAAAATATGTAGTTACATATATAAGCAAATACTTCATTCAGCCAACAAGAACAGTACACCACCAGACACTCAGCACAACGCCGTAGCCATGCACTGTCTTTACCTGAAGGGGAAACATTCATGAAACTCTGCTGGTAGCTCTGAAACCCGTCGTGCACCAGGCAGTGGCGTCATTGGTGAAGGCAGGCGTATTCGAAATGTTGTTATTGCGGACTTGGCGGGGACGACTACGCTTTGATATCACTGATCATCAGCTTCTGACTTCTGAGTTGGTATACAATATAGACTAGTTCAGTCGGGACAACTATCTGCATAGTCTGCGTTACTCCGCGGTAGTGGGATCCTCTTTCACAGTAACGCCCCGCATCACCGTGCGCCAGTCTCCAAACAATTTTCTCTGCGTGAGTGCGTGGTGAGGTGAACAAACGAACAAAGACAACAACCTTGTACTTCCCGATTGTGCTATCCCGATTTTCGAAATAAATACCCTACTCACAAACTTTACGGAGTCGAAATCAACACGGGGGGGGGGGGGAGGGGGTTGCTCAAACTGTGTAATTGAAACACTAGCGTACCTCTTTCGCAGTGTGTGACGGATATCAATATTTGCGGCTCTCGAAAGCGGATTGCAATGTTGGAACGTGCAAACGTCAAAATCTATTTATGGTGGTCAAACCACAAACATGTTTTAATATAGTGCACACAATATTCAAAATGTGTCTAGCAACCTATATAGAGTCGGCTTGTGCTACCAGCGGTTAGCGTTTCGCGAGTTCGCGGTGGGTCGATACAGTGCACAGCAGGCGGACAGGCATCGAACAGTGGGCTCTGTAGTCTACTGTGTTTTTTTGGCTGTGACTGCTGACGAGCTGACTTGCGCTCAACCTTTCGGGGTAATTTACAGGTACCTGTACTTAATGTCGCTACGACTGTACTTAATGTTTGCGCTCATTCCGCGAAACTTGCGCTCGTTGGATTACAAAAAGAACAACATGAGCACGGACAGGGAAAAAGCGAGGGGAAACAAATAAATGACAAAGATTGACAGTAAGGCCCATAGGACACGGGCTCCCGCGCTACCAGGAGGATCACGGAATCCAAAGCACGGCAAGAGACACTAAATTGAGCACAAATTCGAGCTCGTCTACCTTATTATTTGCCATTTTTATTACTTTGCCATTTGCCCTATGAAGCCATGTAAATTAGTTACAATATAACGCGACTTGGGCAAATTAAGCTCGCTATCATATTTTGACATCGTACTTTGCGGCTGGAGGTTCACCGTATTCGCTCCAGGGCTTCACGGAATCGGACTCGAGATGTTGTGTGGCTAGATATTTGCGGCTTTGCCTAAGCACCTTGTCTTTTTGTCGTTGATGGTACGGTCACTAGATAGTGCGCGGACGAACTATAGTGTTCCGGAAGATATCCGGCTGTGGGTGCCCCACTTCCTCTTCCGGGTAGCTTGGCGAATGGAGCACAACAAACTAAGCTTGATGCTGATCTCCGCACTGCATATTCTCTAAGCGCTCCGTCCATCCAGTCGATGCACGGTCATTACCCCTTTGCCTAGGATGATGGGGGGAGGCTAGCCTCTATGGCGGCGGAAGTGGTTGATCGCCTACTACCTCTCCCAGTGGTTGTTCGCCGATTTCTTGGCATGGGTGATGTTCCTTCACGCACTTTGCATTCCGACAATTATGCTCGCATGAAGGCGTGTGTTTGTGGCGAGAACAGTCCTAGTGCACTACATGTGTTATTGTACGACTCGTGCGTTCTCGCTAGTGTGTTTAGCTCCGTACTTTCCATGGAAGTGTACAACCGCATTTGAACAACCACTGAAATAATCTAAAATGGCCAACTAAGTAAATACTAGTGTACGGATTGGTGAGATTAGCTAAGCGTCAAGACGCGCCCGATCACGTATGTCGGAGGCAATAGCATCACGTCTCGCGTGATGCTCTTCCGAGGGTTGCGTGACGCTTCGAGACTAAAGGCGAGCGAAGTTGGGTTACTTAAGCCATCGCACTAGAGGGTGGTGACAAGTCAGTTTTTCATTTCCTTTCCTCAACTACATTCAGCTAATCTACAAAGAAGTTGCGCTCTCTCACATTCTATCTGCATTAGTCGTAATTACTTGTCACTACGAAATATACTCTCTAGCAAACTGCCGCAATGACTTCGGAGCTAGCGATCTACACGTTGACATATGCGTGACGTGCGAAGTTTAGCTTTCCGTTTGATTCGACAATGGCTTCTCCGAGTCGTGGACATTACGTCGTGGTCTTTATCCCGGTCGGAAGAGCTCACGGTATGGACATTAAGTTGGTTCTCATGCGTAAAATTAGAAATTAGTTGTTTTACAACAATTACCAATGAATCGGTTGGTGTCTTAGGGCGTACCCAATACTGCCATCTAGGACTTAAAATTAGGGTTTTACGCCGGGGGGTCTCCTTGCCCATCCCTCTCCGTCGCCGGTAACAACATAATATGAATAATACATGAACACACAATCTATCGCTTCGATACAAGTCTAAAAAATATTATGTCGCTATCTCCACGATGCGTAGCCCGCTTCCGCCGCTCGAGGGCGCTTATCATCCCATGTGGTCAACATGTGATGGTCGAGTTGGGCCTGCGTGACCTAGGCTCTTGTGCGACTCCGGTCGTGCCGGAGATGGGGGGAGAGGCGCGCGAAAAACCCTTCGCTTAGGTCGTCGAAGGCCTTACTCGATCCACGCACACCCGCGTCCGGGATAATAGCCGCTCCTTCCGTCGCAACTCTCCACCTAGCATAGGCTTCCCCCCCCTTCGGGGCAGGAGGGGATAAGTCCATAACCACAATTGGTTGCCGTATGTCGCTCTCTCTTGTCGTGTCTGTTCTATCCCGGTCGGCTGCCACTTGTTTCCGGCACCGGTTGGTCGTTGAGATACCGCCCGTACCCTCCCCTTGTGGTTTACGCTGCCAAAGGGCCGCTTATAAGGGCGGTGTGCTGTCGCACTAACCCTAGCACACCGCATGAGGCACTTATGTTGATGGTGGGTACCGACAAGAGGCGGAGAGGTAAGGTGGGAAAGTTTGATCGGGGCTCCGATATCAAATGCGCCGGGTACGGGCGTATTAACCGAAACCCTCCGTACATGGTATTTCCGGCGGTGGCCGATCTAAAATTAGCTCCGCGAGACCGTTCCACTCCTCTCCCCGCGCCTATCCTCCTCACTGATGGTGACGAGCTCCACCCCCCTACTAGATGGGTATACTTGACCTCATGAGCGTTGGTCGGCGTCGAACGAGCGCCCTCTCCGGGCGCTGCTTCTTGGCTGTCCGCCGCGAGCTCCAACACCCGCGTCCCACCGCTAATCCGACAATACCCTCCTCGCCCAAAAATATTTCAATGTAACCGCCCCCGCCTCGTCATCGGGAGAGTATATAAGAGTATCTAGTTGCAAAAAAACATATCGGACCGGAGGATCTTAACGATGGCGCACGGATATTATGATTTCCAAAACCCTCCGTACATTGCTTCCCGACAGCTACTAATGATTACGCGGATCACATGTGCCGGTACCTCGTTTAGCCCCCTACCGTGCCAAGCATGGCCCGGCTACAAGGTTACCAATACCCACCGCGTGGAGGTAGAGGTAGATGCCGGCGGATCTGCAAGCGCACACCGTCCGGGGCCGCCGCCGCTGCGCCGCCGGCGGGCGCCCTCCTCCGTTTAGCTAAGTCCGGTAATGTGTGGGTTCCCTCTTGCGGTCTGCTACCGAACGAAACACATGTAGCATCAGCAGTGCATGTGTTGCAGCGAGAGACCGGATTGCCTTTGTTGACCGATGATTCACACTTGGTACGTAACGAGGCTAAAGTTACGTTTTCGGACAACACGAAGCATCATGTCTCGATTTGTATGTCACATGGTCCGTCTCAATTCATCGCTAGCCATGTACGGACTTATGATAAGATCGAGGCAGCAGTTGAGAACGTGTCGACCCAGTTAGAGGATTCTGACGTGGTTCATGCGTCAGTTACAATCGATGGGCAAGCTCTCACGCCTACCTAGTATGGGAACGTCAAGAACGGTAAACCGGCGCTTGAGTTGTTTCAATTCGGCTTCATGTCGTCATGGCAAACCTTTCGTGACGCAACTCGTAGGCCTATTTTTTTCCTTCACACTCACAACGATTTGACGAAGGATTTCATATTTACGCCGCGTTTTACGGCAGCCGATTCGGGCGCAGTTTGGCTGCAATGCGTTGGTTTCTTTAACTGTCTTGTTGGTGAAGAGCCAACGGACTTGCGGATGCGGATGCCTCCGCCGACAATATATTTCGATGGGCTTCATATTACGCTCACCGATAATCTGCGTTAGGCAGTCGTACAAGCGCCTCGACAAGACGGAACATACCCAAGGGACATGGGAGACTGGTTGGAGTTTTAACCACATCGGTTCATGATGTTGGGACTAGAACATGACACGTGCAACGCTGTCATTTGGGGCATGTCTCAAACTGGTGGTCTATCGTTAAACTGGTGATGGTTAAAGGCCAGGGCAATATGTGAAGTATGGCGATCTTTTACACATCTGGTTGAAGCACTGAAGAGGAATACGCTTGTACCCAACGTTCGCGACAATGTCATTGACTATATGATGGCGCTTTGCCAAGTTGACAAGTAACTTCAAGAGTACACTCGTTTGCTCAATGAGTTTGAAAGACAACCGAAGGCATGAATGATGATATTTCATGCAAGTGTTTTATTATTGGCATGGCTAACCTCACACTTATGACGCACGCCATGTCGCACAAAGCCAAGTCACCTATCTTGATTACCATCGTGGAACTGCAAAACCTTCTCAACCGATTAATGGTCGACTCTCCTCATATATGCCATGCTCACACGTCCCACCCTAATAACAAACCCGGCAATAGAGCTAATCGAGGCAATGGTGTTATGCTAAACGCACACGTAACAACGGAGGCGGTAACGGGGGGAGTGTTAACGGTGGCAAGCAGCCGCGTCTCGACGAGCCGAAGACGAAGCTGAGAACAAGAGCAAATGCAAGGGCAGGAAACGAGGCAACACGGGCAAGGGCAAGCAGCGCATTGGTCACCACGTCAACCTCAATGCTCGCGTGAAGGCACCTACGCCCAAGGAACTTGAACAACATGTACTATTCTGACATGTAGCGGGAAAAACCGTCCACGGGGGAATTAGCCGACGCATGAGAGCGACCGGCGAGGAAGAAGCACAGCCAACAAGGCCGTTAGGAGCGTGTAGGCACGCAAAAAAATAGACGGGCGCTCGTGTTGACTCCCCCTTTTCGCCGTGGGAAAGTTAAGCTCCTCGCTAAGTAAGGTGAGCGTTGCGGCATTTGCCTCGGGAAAAAACAATAACAGTACTAATTAAAGTACTGAAAGGCTAGGTGAGACTGAAAGCTGGGTGGGGCGAACGTGACGCCGGGCACTTTACACACGCTCTTCTCCTTTTTTACGTGGGAGTAGGTTATGGGCCCTCCACCAAGTTACACTAGAGAAGAGCGTGTGTAAAGCGCTCGGCGCCACGCTAGCCCTACCTACTCCCACGTAAAAAAGAGTAGAGCGTGTGTAAAGCGCTCGGCGCCACGCTAGTAATTTATCGTCCCACCGACCCCACGCTTCGCCTTCGAGCTGGTTGTCCGCGACTGTCCTACCATCCCCCACGTAAAAAAGGAGAAGAGCGTGTGTAAAGTGCCCGGCGTCACGTTCGCCCCACCCAGCTTTCAGTCTCACCTAGCCTTTCAATACTTTAATTAGTACTGTTATTGTTTTTTCCCGAGGCAAATGCCGCAACGCTCACCTTACTTAGCGAGGAGCTTAACTTTCCCACGGCGAAAAGGGGGAGTCAACACGAGCGCCCGTCTATTTTTTTGCGTGCCTACACGCTCCTAACGGCCTTGTTGGCTGTGCTTCTTCCTCGCCGGTCGCTCTCATGCGTCGGCTAATTCCCCCGTGGACGGTTTTTCCCGCTACATGTCAGAATAGTACATTACGCAGTACATTCGGAACTGCTTCATATCGGCAACTCGCCGGTAGCGGCACGTTCTTGTGAGCGCATGTCGCTACACCTACCCGGCCGGAGACACACGCTACAAGCACTACACCTTCTACCAAGATGACACCTTCCTCAACGCAAGCTAGGACGACGTCAAGACCTCGGCTACCTTGAGGGGGGGTGTTAGCACTAGCATCCCGTTGCCTAGTACTTATGTACAAGGTAGCTATTTGTCATCCTAGTACTTAGTTTATGCTATTAGCGGTACTCTATTCCCTATTAGCGGCGGTCGGCCGGCCCTGCCGGTGCCTTCGCCGGCCGCCATCTCTCTCCTCTCACTTCTCTAGTCACCCAAGCCGGCCCCCCTGTGGGCCGGCACGACCTACGTGTAACTATCCGTTCCCAACTCTAACAGGATGAGCAACTTTGTTACAAGTGCCACGAGCCCGGTCACAGTATGCCAAAATTCCCGGAACTCCGAGGCGGTACTACTGACAAGGGGGACAAGGCGGACACGCAAGATTCACGGTGGTTAAGCTGCCCAATGATGGACAAGAGCAACCGGCTGCTACTTCTATCTACTGCCCATGATGCACCACGTCACGCTACTGACGGGCTAGCTTCGAATTCAGCAGTGCCTTCTGTGGAGACGCCTAAAGTATGACGTCCGGGAATTCATAAAGCCGGTCGTGGTTAGCAACGTAAGCAAAGGTTGAGTAGTAAACATGTAAAACTCGGAAACCACCCGATTCAGTCTTTACTTTTTTGCATGCGCAACTCTTTTTCACCTTGGAGGGGTGCGCAGATGATGAGAGTTTGAATGTGCACAGGGACTTACCTCAGTGTTCTCCTTGTCTGGTGAAAGGGTTTTCCTTAATCCGCCTTGGGAATTAGCGGAAGAAATCGGACGACACTTCCATAATTTTCGACGTTCAGCACTGAAATCCACTCTATTTTGCTGAAATGGACTAAGTTCATCAACCTCACGGGTATCTAGAAGCAATAGCAAGACTTTGAAACTCGCATGCAGTTGTTTACGAAGCAATCACTCGCCCATGCGACCATTCGAGAGACAGTCGCGCTGACTCCTTGGCATGTTCGGCTGTGATTAGGGGATCTTGAATGTCCGCTAAAACCGGCCGAAGGTGCAGCACCGACACATTAGCTACTTGTATTAACATATGACGAATTGGACTTCATCGCTACGAACGACTCGACATGCGTGCTTCTATTGTTGTTTTGACAGACCACACTGAAATTAGTCCACTTCTTGAGACTAAATTGACATTGACGACTCGTGCTTGCATGCGACATAAACAACTTTGCTGGATTGTGGTGCTACTTTTAATTTTATGTGGGAAGTCTTGGTTACGCGGATGGGACTTCAATTGTGTAAGTCGACTACCAAGACTCATGTCCAGCTTGCAAATGGACAGACGGGTAACTACCCACAAGGTGTGTGAGGTGCATTTTTACATTGCTCAGCACGACTTCATTAAATCGTTCCGCGATCTACGCGACTTGCGTGCTGCAGGGATTTTGTTGGGTTTACCATGGTTGATCGAAGAATAAGCGACACTTGAAATTAGTCGTACCGAGCGTCTTTTTACACTGATGGATGGTACATGTGTCGAGACTCAAACGGTGGACATACCACCATAGTGTCCTCCTGTGTCGTATACTAAGGTTCTCAAGTTAATGCGGTAGTCAACACGAGCCAAGGCTCGCACAGCTAGTTTTTTAACCTTACATCGTAGGCATGCTGTAGAACATGTTACTAAGGACAAACTCCATATGGGAGACGACCCGACGCTTCAGCATAAAGAGGGCTTACGGAAGATGCTCTTCGATGATTTCATGGAGATCCTACAGCATGTCAACTCTCCTCTGGTTAGTCGCCCGTGGGATCCTCCGATTCACACGACATGGCTAATGCGACGTCAACGACTTCATCGACTGTCCCCTGCCGAGAAAGCGGAGCTTTGTCGACTGTTAAAGAACGCAGTTGGCGCTGATTTTGCACGCCTTAGCCGAAGCAAGTTTGGATCGCCAATTCTCTTCGTGAGTTAAGCTGCATATGGTTAACTTCGATTTTGCATTGACTACCGTGGACTTAACCTAATTACTCGGAAGGAGGCTTACATGTTGCCGCATGTTGATGACGCGCCGGGTGAGTTAAAGGACGCATGATTTTACACTCATCTAGATTCGGCATCTAGATTTTGTCAAGTTCGAGGAGAGGATGTTCACAAAACAACGTTCTAGACTCCGGATGTCCAAATAGAATGGTGGCGATGCCATTTGGCATGTGCAATACTCCGGGGACCTTCCAACGGAAGATGAACGAGATTCTTCGCGACTTTTTACACAAATTCGTTAATGTGTACCTTGACGACATCTTTACATA
>JAPMLY010000501.1:0-80000 GCA_026401115.1 Tetraselmis chui
GGGCCGGGAGATTGAAGCGAGTCACTGTGTTTACAGTATGTCTGCGGATGCCGGGTTGGGGAGTGTGGAGGGGGGTGTGGGGTCTAACCTCGGGTTCGTCATGGGGGGACCTAATGATGATAGTCGGCCGGTTTGGCCGGGGGTGACCTGTGGTGGGGACTGGCACTGGGGGAGGCGGTGTTGGCCGGTTGGGTGCCTGAGGGCTCCGAGTCGTCCTCCGGTTGGTCTGAGTAGCCGTCGAGGTCGAGTTCTTCTTCTTCAGGAGAGCCGGTTGGAAGGGGGAGGTGGGCTGGGTCAACAGGGTAAAGGGGGGTATTCGTGGTGAAGGGGGGGTTGTGGTCGGGAAGGAGTGGGGGAGAAGGGAGGGCATGTTGGTGAGTGAGGGAGGGGTGCGGGGGGGCGCGGGTTGGGGGGGACGGGGAGGGTTGCTTGCGGGAGGGACGAGAGGGCTTGGTAACTCCTGTTGGGGGTGCGGGTCGGAGTGAGGGGTCCGTGGGGGGGGCGAGGGCGGGGAGGGGAGGCTGCTGATGAGAGCGGTGTTGGGGAGGAAGGGGTGGGGTGTAGGGGACGGGTAGGAGGGAGGGGCGATGGTATAAGTAGGGTTGGGGAGGTCGGGGAGGTGGGTGGGAGGTTGAGTGGGGGGGGGGTGGGGGTGGTGAGGTGGAGGAGTCCATGGGTCCAGAGGAGTCTTCTGTGAGAGTGGGGAGAGGGAAAGGGTGGAGAGTGGTCGGAGGAATCGTGGGGGGGGCTGGAGGGTAGGGGGGGGGTGGCCGTGGTAGGAGGAGGTGGAGGCGGGTTGTGAGGCGGTGGGTTGGTGGAGGGGCCATGCGGTATGGGATGGGGGGGCCGGGGTGGTGGAAAGTTGTATTTCTGGGAGGGAGGAGAGGTCGAGGGGTAGGTCAATGTCTTCCTGCATTTGGAAGTCAGAGGGGTCCAGGTCCCATTGGCTGGGAATGTGGTTGTCTGTGAGGTGGCGGGACCATTGGAGGAGAAGGGCGGGGGGGTTGCGGTGTAGGGTGTTTCTTTTTGTGATGGTGAGAGGGGGTGGAGAGGCGGGGGTGGTGAAAATGGGGTCTGCGAGACGGGCTTTTCCGAATGTGGAGTAGTGGTGGGGAGTGATGTTGAGGGTGCAGGAGGATTGAGTGCGAGCGCCTCTATGGGTGTATGTGTGGGCTAGTGGGACAGTGATTGTGCCGTTGGTTGAGATGAGGATGCAGTACATTTCAGGGCTGAGGGAGATTTGTATGCTGGTGGTGATGGTGGGGGAGTTGGAGGGGTGTGAGCGAAAGTATGAGCCATCTGGGAACTTTTTCAGGGTTGTGTAGTGATAGAGGCTGGGGGGGTGTTGGGGGGGGGGTGGTTGTGGGGGTGTTGTGTGTGAGGTATTCGGTGGCCGTTTGGGACAGGAGGGTGTGCAGCCAGTGTGATGGGGGAATGGTGCCGTCGGGATTTATGCTTGGGAGGGAGAGAGAGTGGCGGGACTGTATAAGGACTGTGGTGAGGCATGTGTCAGCCCAGGATATGCCAAGAACAAGGCCAGAGACGGGGGGGGGTGTGATGGTGATGGTGTGAAGGTGATTGTCAGGGGGTACGGTTTCAGGGGGTGGAAATGAAAAAATGGGATGGGATACAGGGCCGGATTGTGAATGGATGGGATTCTTGGGCAGGTGGAGGATATTTACCCAGAATGAGGAGGGGTCGGCCTCGATCGGGGTTGGGGTGTCCAGCGGTTGGATGGCGTCCGCAAATTGAAGGATGAACTGCGCTTGTTCTGGGAGGTCTTCTAGTCTGCATTGTGGGTGAGTTGAGGGGGCTGATCCGGTTGAGGTGAGAGCCGTTATGAGGTCGGAAGTGAGGAGGTCCTGTAGGAGGGCGATCACCTCTTGGCCGGTGATACCGGAGAACAGGGGGGATCGGATTTTCACACGACGACCTGAGACTGCAGGAGCTGAGGCGTCGCGGAGGAAGCGAATTTTCTGCTGACTCAGTTTTTGCAGTAGCGAAGGGGAGGAGGTCATAGAGGGGGGCACTGGACCGGCCGAATTAAATTCACGCTGGTGTGAAGTTAACTGGTACATGAGTCCTACCGTTATACATGAGGTGGGGATAGCCATGCAGACTTCCTGGAAGCCCGAATGGAGCTCGACCGGAAGGGGGGTGTTGTCGTCGCATTTCGGGGCGGTGGGGTGGTGTGTGCGAGAGGAGTTCGCTGACCAGCGCGTGTGGTGGATGAGTTCCCTTCCGATTATATTTTTGATACGGTTGGGGAGATCGGTGAGGGAGTTAACGCATTCGAGGAGCCAACGACGGGCCACCGAGAAAGCGGATGCGATCGGGTCTGGGTGCGACGGGTCCGGCATGAAGACTCCATGGAGCCAGAAGCGGGCCAGGTGAGGGGGGGGTGGTGGAGTACTGGCCTGTAAGGAGGAGCGTGTCGATCATTATGGTGGAGAAGTCGTCGGCATGTCCGGGATTTTCAGTTGACCGCGGGATGGACAGGACAAGGGGGGTTTGGAGTCCGCGACGGAGTGGGAGGGGGTCCATAGGTGTGCCCAGTATCTGTTGGGGGTGGGGAAGTTGAGAGGTTGAGAGGAACGGGGTCAGCGGGTGACCCGCGAGTTTGTTCCTGGGGTGGTATAAGTCCGTGAAGCGGCCGTGTTGCGGGGGATCCCTCACAAGCACCTGCTTGTAGGTGGGGGGGGGGGGGGTGGGGGTTGAAGACATGGCAGTCGAGCAGGATGTCGAGTGTGGAAGATAAGTAGTTGATGTGTGTGTGGCTTTTGGAGGCGAAGATTGAGAGTAGTGCGCGTGTTGGCGGCACGCGACCAGGCCTGATGGGACCTGGGTTTGATGGATGTTGGCGGCGGACAGGGACGTCCGGACGCTCGGAGGGGCGCGATAGAGCGCGCCGGCCGCTGGGAAAGAAGGGTTTTGTAAGCGGTGCGTTTCGCGAGGGTTCCGCAGTACTTTGACAGGTACATATGTGGTTTTCGAAGTGGATGGCGCGATAGCTGTCGGGGGGATAAAATTCAAATCCTTGGAAGCTGCGCCTTTGAGTGTGTACCGTATGGTGTCGCTACGGATCCACTGACCATTTTGAGCTAGGCTCGGTTGGGGAGAGGTGAATGGTACACGCTTTTCAGCGGCCCTGTCCACCAGTCTTGCGCTCGATGGGAGGCCAGGCCCAGAGCGAAGACGATCGGCGTTGCTCATTCGAGCTACCGATCCATCCCCGTTTTTTGAGGTTCAGTAGTACTTTAGTAGTACTTTGGATCTTTTTACTGTCTTTAGTGACGGTAGGATACGTTTTGGCGCCTACACAAGTATGACTGTCAACATCCGAAAATGCTGCATTACCGGCGCCCTCTAGCGCTCAGGCAACGCCCTCTCCCTCGCCAACATCACCCTACTTGCATCCCGCCTCCAAACACAGTTCATCACCATCCACTCAAACCGTGCACCCATCCCTTCAATCGGCCCCACAGACACATACCGCGTTCTCGGGGTAGAACTCAACACCTCCCTCACCTACACAAAGCATTGGCACGAACTAAAGCGCACCACTGCATACCTCATCACCGCTCTCTCCTCCTCCCCACTAACACAATCCCGCAGATTACGCATCAGCCGAGGACTCATCATCGGCAAGCACTTCACCCTACAGCTTGGCCTCTTCCGCGACCCCCAACTGGACATCATTGAAGGACAAATCTACCGAGCACTCCGCTCCGCCGTCCCTCGCACCGCCCTACCTCAGACCTCGGCTATGGCCTTCTTTCCCTTAAGGCCCACGCCGCGCAACTCATAGTCTGCCACCTCCACAAAATCATGAACAGCCCTGGCTATAGAGGCCACATGGCTCGAGCACGTATTCACACCATATCCACCACATGCACCCATTGGCCCACTGAATCCATCATGTCACGCAACTCCCCATCCACACTCCGATGCCTTGCCCGGGCCCAACGCGACGCAGGCACCATGTTCCATAATATCCCTCCACTCTCCCTCACCAATCCCATTGCCTCCACACTCCGCGCTCACTTCACTCGCCAAAGCAACACCCTTATCGCTTCACTCCGAGACAAAGCCACTCACATCATCGACCCCCACTCTTACAAACAAGCATACAACGAATTCACTCACCGCAAAACAAACGCATCCCTCCTCCCCCGCCCCACCCCCCTTTGGAAACACAACATCTCCACATGGCCACAAGTCCTCCTCCGCGCCACCTCAGATCCTCAGATCTATCTTCACACACACGGGGCCCACCACCTCACTCTCAGTACCCATCCGCCTCCTCGCCGCAGTCCTAACCGAGCCCCTTGACACCATCCACAACCGCTTCCCCATCACACACCTTAACCCCAAACACGCATCCCCCTCCACCACCATCCACCCCTCATGGCTCCCACTCCTTTCCCCCCACTTCCCCGCTCCCCCCCCACCCCGTCATCCGGCATCCATACCCCTCGCACCAGAACCCTCCCTTCCCTGGCACCCACCACACACATCGAGACTGAATACCTCTCACCTTCAGACCACCACTACCCTCCCTACGACGTCACCCGCATCATTTCCTAACACAAAGACACAGAATATGGCCAAACCCATTACATGGTAGAATGGGCCCCGGAACACCTCACAGAGTGGGACATCCAACTCCAACTCGACGACGGCTTCCGCCTCATCTCTTCCACCCCCACATCGGTGTGCCTTCCAACCCCCACCCCCACCACCTGCTCCATTTGCCATGAACCCCTGCACACAGACCCCACCTCCACTTGCTGCACGTGCCCGCACTTTGCCGTCCATTCCCAATGCCGCCCCGCTCAGGGACCCGTCACGTGGCAATGCGATTGGTGCGACCGCGGCCGACAACACGACCTCACCCGCCTCCACGAGGTCCAGTGGGCCCCTTGCCTACAACTCCACGACACCATCAGTGAGACCCCCTCCGGCCCCACCGCCCTCACCGCTTTTAACTCAGACTTCGTAAGGTCGTTGAGTTTCCGATAATCTACACACATACGCATGGTACCATCCTTCTTGCGTACAATCAAAATCGGGGCACCGTACGGAGATTTTGACGGACGAATCCAACCTTTTGCGAGTAAATCTTGTAAATGTACCTGAAGCTCTCGGAGTTCTGCCGGTGACATACGGTACGTTCGCTCCTTAGGTGGTTCATCGCACTCCAAGTTAATCTCGAAGTCGCACTCGCGCGTTGGTATTAGACCGTGAGGCTCCTTAATGATGTCTGTAAACTCGTTAAGGGAATCTCGTAACGAAGTCGTCCACTCGGGTTGTTGATCGATTTTGATGTCGCCGACCGCGTCTTGTACTTCTCGCAGTCCAATCACGAAGAGGTATGCTAGTTGTTGCCTAAGCAACTTTGCCATCGCATCCGCCTCCAAGTGATGTACTGTCATAGGTACGGTGTACTCGTCGCCATACACCATAGCTTCGCCAGTTTTACGGTCGCGAATCGTTTTAGTAGACCAATCCATGTACGGGTTGACGGCTTGTAACCAAGGTTAAAAGAGGATGATGTCGAATTTATCCAGTTCTGTCATGATTGCTTCCAAACGTATGTCCATGGTCCCTACTGTAAGCACTTCATTTCGTAGTCGCTGGCGAGTCGTAGTTGTACTACCATATGCCAATTTTATCCGATACGGGTATTTCTCTCTAGAAACTGTCGGAATATGATGCTCCCGTACCCACTCAGCCTTGCTGAAATTTTCCGAGGCACCAGAGTCAACCAAAATACGGCATCGATGTCCGCGTAAGGTGCCTTCCAACACAAACCGACTTGTTCGAGACTGGGTTGTGGATGCGTGTAGCGTCGCGGGAACACTTTCCTCTAATCGGACGTTCTTGTTCATCCCATCCGTCGATCGGTTTTCCCAAAGTCTCGTAACGAAGAGGGAACTGCTGATCTCCATGAATCAGATAACTCGTACGCCGTGCCGAAATTAGTTCTTTCCATGTAGCCCATACTGCCCGAGAAGTTGACGTAGCGTTCGGTATCGATCCGGGTCGAACGCGAGCGATATACACGTAGCGCTTATTCTGTCCGGAAGACTCCGTTCCTAAAACGCGTAATTTTGTTTCGCTCACCTTAAACCTAGTTGTCTCCGTAAGAGCTCGCACTCTTGCGCATTCCGGGGTCGCGTCTTCAATTTCCTATTTGCCACCAGGAAACAAGACCATGCCCGTATCCTCTTTCGCTAGTAACACTCGTCGGCCATCGATAAGAAGAGTCGTCGAGTGAGTCCATTAGGTCTTCGGGGGGTTATGTAGATTCTGAGGCAGAAATCGAACTCGATCGGTGTCGTCAACGTAAACTTGCGTCGTCCATCTTGTCGGTCCAACCTTTTGCCTTCTGCCTTCAAATCCATCATTCGTAGGGCAGGTAAACACATGTTCTGTCGCCGCCAGCTCGTCGACAAGTCGGACATTTCGCAGCAGCTTGAACCATGGTTTTGCCCTCCATTTTGGAACCACTACAACCGCTCTCAGGTGGGGATGGAGCAGTTTAATCCGCAAATAATGGCCCAAAAAATCTTCTAATTCGTTAAATGGCGCATTTAGCCAAATTCTCCGGTACTTATGTAAATCTCTCTCCTGAAATGGGCGCGCCGGACAGCAAAAATCCTCCGCCACTTGAGAATTAAGGCCGCCATTATTGCTAGCTCCATCTAAGTCGAAAGGTCCGTAGTAGGTCTGAGAGTACTTTAGGAAATACTCCCTATTCATCATCCAGTCGCTAAAGTACTTGCTCCTAAAGACTGGCCTCAATGTCGTTTGAGGTAACGGGTTTCGTACTTCTTATGTCTTGGTCTCTTCCTGAGTCGCCGTAGGAGACGAAACCTCATCCTGCAGCCCGCCGCAAGTTGCCGACTCATGTCTCACTTTCCCGGCCGGGGTTTCCTCGTTCTTTCGTTCTTCTTGTTCCTTCTCTCTGGGCAGTCAATAGCGAGGTGTCCCTTCTAGTGGCAAATGGAGCACTTGCCCTCCTTAAATCTGTCGACCTCCTCTTGGGTTAGGCGTCCAATCTCGTACACCTCCCGCGGCTTCTCATCGGTCGCGCCATGCGAATCTTCCTCCGACTCACTGTCGACCTCCTCCGCTGCCTCCGAAAAGTCGATGTCTTCTTCGATAGCGTTCACCCGGCCTGTCGAGCGTTGGGTTGTCTCAATCTTGGTCTCCGCTGCCTCTGCTCGCATGGCCGCTTGAATCGCCTCGTGTAGGGTCTTAGGGTATTTCAGGGCAACCTCCTTATGAATTGAAGGTCTTAGACCGCGTTGGAAATCATGTACGTTATCTTCTTCATGATGGTGAGGAAGCTCCAACAATTGTTCTCGAAAATAATTCGCATACTTCATGACCGTGGTTTTCTGTCGCGCCTTGTCCAAATTCAATCTCGCTTGCTCCGCCGGTGTTCTTCCGCAGAATTCCTGGATTAAAGATTTCTCCATCTCAGAAACTCCGGAAAATCCTCCACCGACATCATCTCTAGTTTACGCAACTTGGGGGTACCACCACTTCGATAGCGGGCCTTCCAAAAAAACTAGATACCCAACATACTCCTCTCTGTTCTTCAGGGTTAAGGCTGTGATACCGTAGATACCCTCGTGCATGTCGGAACCAGTTTCTCAGCTCATCGATGTTAGTCGTAGCGATGCTCTTGATCTTGGCTGGTTTGACGTCGTTCGGCATCATGCTCGGCATCTCTCGCGTCCTCTCCGATCTCAATTATTCTCCTCGAAGAAAATTCTCCGTCTCTCGGCTTCTGTTCACTCGTCCTTCAAAATATCTGAAACCGTTGTCGACGTGGTCACGCAGTTGAGATAGCTCAATCGAAAAAGTGTCAACTCGGTTACTTTGACGTTGTAACATCTCGGTGACGTATGCCGACATAGGCTCCATCGTGGGACTCGATCCTTCTCGCACTGCATGACTTCCACCATCTGTCGACGTCGGCTATTTCGGCCCAGAAGGCGCCCCCTCTGGTCGACCATCGACTTCCTCTTGTAGTCTCTCTCCTGCTCGGTTAGACATCTTCGTCTCGTCTAGCTGTTTTGAGGCTCCGAAACCACGTGTGAGGTGCTACTTTGGTTAGGCTAAGTCGGCAACCTTAGACTAATAGTAGAACCTAATCTCTGGATCTAATTATACAGCGCATAGAGAATTAGTAAGATTGTCTTTAGGACCATGGTTTCTTACAATCTGAGTGTGGCGTAAATCTGGTATGTACCGGTCTGGGTCTCTCCCTCGACCAGTAAGTCCCCGACTTAAATATCCACGCCTCAGGTGTTCTAGAAACAGCCTTAGAACCTGTAGCTTGTGCTGTCCGCTAACCAAACTATTGCTAGCGATACAGATTATCTGAGATTATTTGTACCGTTTATCTAACCTTTTCGCACAAGCTCTTAGAACCATCTAGAGACGAACTATCTAGAAGAGATACTGCTAGTAACTATGTATTGTCCACGGAAAATACGGCGATACAATGGTACTGCCGTGATGACAATAAAAGAGTCCATGAATATCACTAAGATACAAGTACCATTTAGAGGAAATAGATAATGTCAGATACTTGCACATAGCTAAATTGGCTAGGATATGACAGATCGACTGAACCGAAGGCGTGCCAAGCAAAACAGAAGTGCGGAGGTCCGCATCAAGTTTGCCGTGCCAAGATCCTAATGCTAGGCTGTCAGGGAGTGGGAGATGAGCAACTATACGAGGAACATTGGTGTTCGTGCGAGCACTTGTAACCGCCACATCAACAACAAGTGAACAAGATGACGGTGCGAAGCCATGAAGTCTAACCAAACCACATCCCCATGGCGATCTCGAGAAGCTTACGACCGAATACGGCGGACCTCCAACCGCAAGTCCCGCCCCTTAGTAGCCCCCGCTTCAAGCATGAACTCTTCAAGCAAGTGAACAATACGGTCGTGGAGTTGAATGACATACCAAGAGCACGGGCACCGGGGGATATGGTCCATGAGCATAGCAATTGTTGAGCGCTCACCCGATATAATAGAGATACACGATACCGTCGACGAAGATCCATACTCGCAAGACTTTGAAGGAGCATCATTGCACCGAGGGGACTTTCGAACATGAGAGGCGCGCTCCGCAGTCAAGCCAAACACCCGGTGGGCTGCCATGAGGAAGGTCTGCAAAACGCCAAGAGGTCAAGGTAGGCCCGGGCACGAAGAATGCGCGAAATGCCCCGTTGAATGTGCCCCCTATAATCTCCAAAGCGAGCGAGAGCATCGGGAGTCGGAAGTTGTAGGCAAGCGTGTTGGGTAGTGGGTGCCACCGCATTGTTGACCGGAGATACCACCAACTCGACATCGGGCCCAACATAATTGGAAAGGTCTTGGTTAAGTGTGTCAGTCAACAACACAAGATCCGATTCCGAAAACGCGCCCATAGTGGAAATCGAATCATACAAATTGCGAAATTAGACCGCCCACGGTAAAGTATAAGTGGCAACATTAAGTAGTTCCTGTCGGATGAGACCGTGCAAAGGACCTAGCGACTCGGACTCGTAATTAATAATCATGTTGGCGAGGGTCGCAGTGAATGAAGCATAGTGAGGACGTTTGGCGTCGAGCTCGAGGGACGGTACATTAAGCCCCCCAAAATCCGCGGGGAGGGAAAGCTGGCGCTTAGCACAATTCAATTGATCGAGTGTTTGTACGTCATGAGAAACCCCCAAGATTCGGTAAATTGTTGTGCGAACAAGCCTATCTGCAGTAGCAAGGTACGGTCGGTAGATATCTTGGGGGAGGGTGCAGAGCAAGAACCCATAGCGACGTACCGCACACGTGATCATCAAGCGAAAAGCGGCGTGTGTCTCTCCGAAGTCCGACAAAGCAAAGCAAACGATCTTGTCCAAGAGGAGTTGATGAGCCTCTGCGGTGTCTTGGAACCAAGAATGAACATAGTTCTCATTATGGGATGATGGAGGGCCATATGCCATCGAGAAGTCCATCGCCAAAGGGGCTCCAAGGTTACTAGTACCCGTAACAACGGGGACCATCGCTTGTATCACCTCAACAAGCTCAGGGGCCGTATCCGGAGGTACCATGCACGAAGATTTGATTGGTTGAACATTCGACCAGACTTGCCCCAATTTTTCCGTAGCCACCGTAATCACAGTCGGAACGAAAGGCGTTTTGATCAAATACTTCCCATCGTCAGAAAAGACTTGGATCGCCGTGGAATCCTTGCACCAATGCACCGTTCCCCAATATTCCGGAGGGGGTTGATGATCGCCAAGTTGAACAAAAGCGGGCCAAGAGGATCCCCTTGTCGGACACCCGTACGCAACTGAACCGTGCCGTGCAGGAGCGAAGCATCGTTGGGGTCGAAATCCCTAAGCCCTAAAACCTTAAAACCCTAAACCTGTATAATACCGTGTACCGTGTACCGTAATTGGAATACCTGTAAAAGTAAATTCTTTTTCTTACAAGAAAAAAGCAGTGGAGGCCATAAAACAGCTTAACACCTCATCTTTCGCGGATGGTGGCTAAGTTCATCTAAGAACCGGCCTTCAACTGTGTACAGGTAAGAGACAAGCAGGGAGGGAAACCCTAACTACCCGGCACTTAAGCAGTGGAGGCCACCAAGCAAAAAGAAGACAAGAGGAAAAAGACCTCGTTTTATATAAATATGTAGCCGTTCCTGCAGATAGTCGTACAAATACTACAGGTGCAGTAAATCTGTTCATTTAGGTCCTTCTGCAGCCGGAAACGAGGTACTCGAAAGGTGCATTTCATATATTTCCGCAGCCGCAGATACATATAGCTGTTGCAACCGCTACAAATACAGATTACACAAGCATCACTGCCTCCCAAGAGGCCATGACGCCGCCATGCCCGCGCACTCTAAGCTTCTTTGCGCTAGCCATCGCGGTACCGGGTAGGCGGGTATGCTGCAGGTGAAACTTTTTGGAGCGATGGATGCGCAAAACCATGCGATATCCTTGTCGGCGTGCCAGATAAGCCAGCTTTGACCAACCTCCTCACCGCCGCCTTCCTCACCCTCCTCGCACACACCGTCCGCGCCTTCCTTTCATGCACCACGCTCCGTGCACTTGTTGGGTTGTATGTCGCGCTTCGTGAGACCTTCCACCACCGCTCTCGTCTTCCGCGTGGTCGTGCTCGGACTCCCGATCCTTCACCGGTACCCGCAAACGTCGACTTACTTAGTCTCTTACCTGCTCTAGACTGTTGATGGCGCGGGTGAGGATATTCTGGCGAGCGCTCGCACTGGTTTGAAGTTCGAAGGGTGTCATTGACCGAACTGCCCCGCTGTTGTGTTGCGCCCCGCTGTTGCGATGCTTGCAGGGAACTGCTGCATGGAGCGCGCACCGATACCGAATACTATTTTAAAGTACTTTTAAAATGTGCGGATCATTCGTCCGATATGTGCAGCCGCTTCGAAGCGGCTGCACATTTTTCGATATCTGCGGGCGCCCGAGGCGTCCGCACAATCAAATCCGCAGATCTTTTCGATCTGCGGGTACAGATTTATATGAAACACTAGTGATAAGATGTGCGGATCCGCGGATGTCGCGCGATAAAATAATTCGTACACGGTACCCGGTACAAACTTCTGCAGCTGCGGATTTATATGAAACGCAGCCTAAGCCCGAGGAACAGGAAGGCATGCCACCACGTCAGCACTACGGGTACCCTCCTGAAAAAGTACCTGTAAATAAAGTGATATTTTCGGTACAGGGCTCGTGAGCAGTGTACCGCATGTCTAATTGGAATATAGGCTTTACATAAAGTCCAATTTCTCGGGCATTCCTTCCTGTTTCTACTCGGGCCTGTGTTTTTTTCCTGTTTTCTTCTTATTGCTTGGTGGCCTCCACTGCTTTTTCTTATAAGAAATAATCAAAACAGCTTCTTACAATAAAAAGCAGGTGGGACCACTTGTAAGAAATTAAATACAGGCTTTATTATACACATCAACAGCACAGCGCGATAGCCCTAAACCCTAAAACATATGTTCATTTTCATTATCGGCCTCTATTGGCCGGGTACCTGTACCTGTACAGGTACCGTAGCAACAAATGGAATCGATAGTCGATATTGATGAGAAGACTGGCATCACATGGCAACGCAATCCTAGCACAGACTCATACATAATAGTGCGCCCGACAACGCATTTTTCATTGTTTCCATAAACGGCATCATCGTCCAGTTGCTCGCTTTGTCCCTTTTCACTTGCCCAGTGCTTTCCCTGCACATATCATAAAGGGTCATTTCTGCCGCAATGGCTTCAGGGAAATTGACGAACATGGTGCAGCAAGTATTGCTGACCGCTGTGCTACTAGTGAGTGCTGTCCAAGAAATTTATTCAACTGCGACAGATCCGTGTTCTGACTCCTCGCAACACAGTAGTTGCTGTTGCAACGGGCTGTCTCCCAACGTCTTTCCAGACGCTTCAAGCGCATATGAGAGCAGCCATGCAGAAGGGAGCAGAGTCAGCACTCGTGGTAGACTGCCAACGTTTATCATACGGACGTCAGACACGGTGGTGGACGAGCCAAAGATCGACGCAACTGTCTGTGTGTGTCTTCCTTCCGGTCAGCCTTTATCGAAGCTAGCAACAAGGGAATCTAACTATAACAAATGGATTACTTCAAATAATACATGGCGGCTTCATTACCAAGGCGCGCTCTCTATTGAGGTGCGCTCGTTTCAAATTCCCCGCCTTAGCCCACTCGATGTTATTATTTCTCATCAGCAACAGTCTATAAATAACAACAGCAGTAGCAGTAGCCATAGATCAGCAAGATGAATGTTATCGGCGTTTAAGTATTTACCTCGCGACAAATAATAGACAGCAATGTGTAGAGGCGCCATACTACCACGCTTCTCGTATCATTTATCGATCTCAAAAATGTCATGTCAAGCAGCAATTAGCCAAAGAAACAATAGAACATTTAGTGTGACATGCAACCATATGCGTACATCTTGCCGGTAGCCGCTTTTATTTTTAATGTGCGAATCATCTCCTTGCATCACTATTCCACGTTGCAGACAACCAGTCGAATTGTTTTGAGTGTGTACACGGGTTTAAGACAAACAGTCGCGAAATAAGATGGCGGCGATAGATGGTGAATTGTGACGCCGGACCAGTTATTGATGTATGTAACGTGTGCCCGCTACAAGCAAAAAAGTGATTTCATTGATTCAGCGCACATTATTCTAATGATTGCTTGATCTCTGCTTGTTATTGAAGGCCATGTGTTTTAACTAGACTGTCGCGCCGGCGTCGCGGCTTAATCACTATTGCCTGTGCTTACCATCACAGCGCATATGAGTGCAATGATAAATGTTCGATAAGTCTCACTCGACAAGCATGCATGCTCCCACCAATCTTATATGATTTTACTGTCGTCGTTTTGGATTTTCGGCTGGATGCAGGTGCGAGGATCCAGCTCTCAGAGGCATGACAGAAAGTCATACAGTTTTGAATTGAAAGACGATGAATGGGATGACGATAAGGATTTCCCGCTACTTGGTGAGGCAGCTTACGAGAATACGTGTTTTGCGCTAGTTGCTAAACTTATTGTGTCTGTCCTCCTGGATATACCGTATTGCTTGTACCGTTTTTCATCTCCTCACAGCAGTATGAAAGGATAACAAGATTTCAAGTCGCAGCGTGCTTTTCCAATCCCGTCCCCAAAAAATGGCGGTCGATAGCTTATTAAGTATGCCTGATATTTCATTGACACTGGCAGTGAGTTGCTGCAACAACGCACGGATATAGGTATATGTCCTTCCAATATGTGCAAGGTGTGCTTATATTCTGTGTGTCCTGTCGACAGGCATGCCCGCTGATGACGATTGGGTTCTAATCGGTGCGGAGACGGACAAGACCTTGGGAATGCGAAACCATGCCGCCTATAAAATATCAAGAGAGGCGCTAGATGACTATGCTTCTCGAACGGAATGGGTGGAAGTTTTCCTGTTACAGGGAGACGGCGAGCAGCCTGATGATGTGTTTAATGCACCTATCCAAAGCACCCATTATCAAGGGTTGTACTTACTGGGCGAAAGTATCCGAATCAGTGAAGCTCGGGTGGACATTCCGAAATTCAAAGCCGACGACTTGTCCGGTAAGATCACAAAGCTAAAAGGTTGTCGTACACCCTAGAGCACGTATCCGTGCCCTAGCCGCTCAGAATTCTTTTACTGAAAATATTTGCTACCGTATTGTACACACTCAGGCGGCTACATAATCAAATTCGACAATGACAACATAGATGAAGGAGATGCCGTATTTCCGTCCAGTCATGACTCTGGCTCTCAGTTTGTTATGGTGGAGCCAAAGATGAAAGATGATGGAGGTGATCTCGCGCTTTACTGGATTAGCTACTGGATCAACGGCTTGGAGCAGAATCTGGAAAGCCTGTACAGAGAGGGCGATGAGAGTGACACAATTCCTCAATTAGACAAGTGCTTGGACTGGGATTCCTTCATTGACTACATGCTGCTTACTGAAATCACGAAGAACCCTGATGGTGCGAATATGAGGCTTACCTAATTGAGCTGTCATGTTTTTACTGTCTCCAAGTTTTCTCAGATAGCTTCCTCTCGCTCGAACTAGTTTTTTTACTTCATTTTTTTACTTACCCATTGCATTGTTTTGTTTTTGCGTTATTGCACCAAAAAGGCTATCGTGGCTCGGTATATATGCACAAGAACCCAGGAAATTGCCTGAAAATGGGGCCTGCTTGGGACTACAATGAAGCGTTCGGCCTTTGCTGTGGATTTCCGTTTGAGGTACAATTATCTTCTGACCCAGTTGTTGCTCTTCTTGAAGACATGCGAAGCGGATCTGATAAATGAATGATTAATGACATTAACAACATTGATGATATTTCTGGAAAATACCGTTCTTCTGTAATAACCAAAATATCTGTCAACTGACAAATGTGACGCAGGGATATGCCGATGGAGGCGGTGTGGGCAATTCTCCCAAAGGATGGCGCTTTCAAATATGTGAAGTTTCTCCGGAGCTGTGCCAATTCGATCCCGTGGATGGCATCTCTTGGTGGTGCGCAGTGCTTGAGCCCCAAAACACATATAAAACTGGGGTATATTAACCGAAGTACAGCCGGGCATGCAACTGCGAAGCCCTATCGCCCAGTTTGCTGCTCAGTATGCCTAGAAGATGGCTTAATATATTTAAAGCACTGCATTGTTATGCCGAGCACTGCGAAAGACTTCAACCAACTCCATCTAATCATACTGTGGCTTGCAATTTCAGGTTTCAGGCAGCGTGGAAAAGCTTGGCTTTTAGAAAGGCAGCCTCGCAGCGGTGGGAAAAGCTCAGGCAGGACAAGCTTACGGATGAGTGGGTCCTCGATATTTTGACCACAGCCAAGACAGAAATACGAGCCTCAGCTGGTCGCACACATGCAAGATGGAGCCAACTGGTTTTTGAAAAATCTAGTGGAACCCCTCTTAGTCAATGGGACTACTTTGTCGCAGACATGGGCGGTTGGATTATTAAGCGTCTCACATGGATGGACGAAGAGTTCAACGCCCTGACCTGACGGCTCTGACGGGAACAAGCCAACGGAAAATTTATAGTCATAAATCGGCGTAATGTACAGAGGCTATGCTGTTTGCTACTCTTTGAATATACCACTTAGTATTAGTATATCATAGGATTTCAGTAGAAGCACATCCACAATTTGTTACTATAGCCTAGATAGTGAACAGCAGCTGTGGCACCTCAGAATTAAAGCGCAATCAGTTTGGCATCGTGGATAATGTCTTTTTCATATAGAACTGCGGTACTGTGAAATTGGCAACAATAAACATGGCTACCCGTATATTCTCCTGAGAGAATTTTACCAAATGTGAATAAATGCCATGATAGTATACTTGAAGTCCAGTCATTCATCAGCGAATTTAAGCACATTGACCTTCAGAGCATGCAACCATTTTAGGATACATGTTGCAACTGCAAAGTCATTTAAAATTCTATCTGTGCCAACGACCGGTAAGAGATTGCGCATTGGCCGCAAGGATTGCGATTGAGATAGCCACAGGATAATGACCACTACATGCACTACTTGGAGTGTTGCTTCTGCGCTATCGCGATCTTTTCAACCAACTGACTAGCTTCCGCCTTGCTGACCAGGACATTGATACTACTGATCCCGCGCCAGCACGATATGGTAAGCTGGGAACCACCGCTCACCCCACTAGCAAGTCCAATTGCTGCAGCCTCCTCTTCCTTCAGGCTAACAATAGCACAACCGAGCTGCCAAAAAAACGGAATAATCAATTGTCAGTTGCTGACTTGAATCCGTTTTCGAAATCCAGAAATGCTTCACATATCAACTGCCTACATGTTTTCTGTACACAAAATAGTTGTAAATGGATGAGGGACAGGGTACCCTGATCTCTTTTAGCTGCTCCAGGCATTCAGGATCGTCGAGCGGAGGTGTGTCAGTATGGAATTTTGCTTTGTCCGCCTTTGCCTCTTCGCTGCCGCCATCGGCTGTTGCCCCTTCTTCGGGCGCCTTGCTCTCTTCAGACTCTTCCGCTTCTGGCGCCTTGTACTCCGCTGGAACCGGAAGAGACCGTTCCTGCAGCGGGAAGAAAGCTCTATAAACATAAAATGACACTGCAAGGGGGGGAATTCATCACAGTCCTAGCGTGTTCATCGGCAGTCAATGGAGCACCAAACCTTCAGTAGACGGAGGAAAGTGCACATGGAGGGCCTAAGGATCTGCTTGGAAATATAGGGCAGCAAGCAGGGCAGGCCTTCTTGCGCAACCCGGTAGTTGCAGCGTAGCTTCGTTTCCTTGGACTCCTGCCTATCGAACACTTTTACACCCGTGGCCATGATTTTGAGCTTCTCCTCTTTGTCCGCAATCAACACATCGCAGACAGCAGTTGACACATAGCTCAGGCGCTTGGGGCGTTCAAGCTCAGCTGAGCGTGTGACGAGCTGGTGTCTCAGGGGGAAGTCCTCAGGAAGGCCGTAAAAACTGTAGATACTGTCCAGAATTGTGGGGTCTGTGACAGGGCTGATGGGGTCCATGCCCTGGATGCACGCGCACAACAACTCTCTATCTTCAGGCGAGTCGCACATTGTTCAACATTTCTACTACAGACCTCACATACAAAAACATAGACACCAACATACAGTAAAAGACATGACTTATTTCCAAATAGAAACCTCCCCATTCGAACCTCTATATGATGATATTGAAACCTACCCTGAATTTTCCTCCAGGCCTGTTCCGGATGCCGCCCCCCCTCGCGCCCCATTGTGCCGGCGAGCTGGTGGCTGCTTGTGGGGGCGCCTTGCTCTCTGCCATGCCCGTCATCTCAGATGTCACAGGCTCGCTCTTGCGCTCAGGTGCCTGCACCGTATCAGCAGAAGCCTATGCACACCCATCACCCACATACGGACAAATGTCAATGCGCCGTTTACAAGAACATGCGTGCTAATCCTCCCCCCCCCCCAACACACACCTTTTCAAAAAAGTCCGCGGCATACATATCTTTCGATGACATACATGACATGACATCAGACTAATCCATCTTAGAACTAGATCAAAATCAAATACGTCAGCATCGGTTGTTAATACTGAATATGTACATCCGTTTTCAGCAATATGCAGCATTTTAAAACCTTTTCCATTTCCGGCTTTCAAATTAATAAATATCTGAAGGAGAGAGTGAAGTAGAGGGAGCTCACGCATTGCCCCACACTGAGGGCGGGCTCAACGGGCACGGGGACTGGAGCCGTGCAGGCTGATTGATTGTGATGGGAATGGGCCCCAAGCGGTGGACGTCCAGCACTGCCGGCGGCGCCGCTCGCGACTACCGCAGCCGCAGCAACGCACACCCCGCCCTCTGCGTCGCTCTCGATGCTCGCTGCATGGGAGACTGCGCCGGTGTAACCCTGCGCCCGCACTGAACTTTCCTGCACCACAGCGGCGTTGTGCCTTGGGGCCTTGGCCGGCGGCAAACGCCCATGCGCACTACCATTCTGATCAAGACTTCCACTCGCGTTGCGCTTTTTCACGATCTTCTCAGCGTCGGCCTCCGTCACCCTCTTCCCACAGTCGACCCCCCGACCATCCCCAACGGCCTGTCCTTCTACTGCCTCCTCCTTCATCTCGCCCTCCATCTCAGCCTTAAAGGTGGCCATCCTCTCCCGCTTGGTGGGAAGGTTCTGGATGTGGTCCGTGGGAGCCACCTACACCAATCCAACCCCCCCACCCTCGCTCAGCCTTTGTCTAATCGACAAGATTTTCGTCTGCGAGCCCGCGGCATTGCGCAGAGTATACATTCCGGCAACGCGTCCTTACCTTCTCCAGGACACACACAAAAAAGCCGCCCGTGTCCTGATGGTGCGGCAAGAAGCGCATGCAATACTCGATGTTAAGCTCCTTCAGGTCGGCTTGCGGGAACATCGTCTCACTCACCTTGCTCTTCTTGTCTCCCTCCTGCCAGGGCACATGGCCAGGTGGCGCAACGAAGGATAAGCCACAACCGGTAAGACTACAATTACGCCGAGGTTACCTCTCATACAGTCGTGAATGGCTTAGTGTTACAGCTAGGAATCAAGGAAAATGTACGCACCTGGGGTACATCCTCCATGCTCCCAAACCACTCGCCCTTGTCACGAATCTTCCAAGATAGTATGCCAGGGTTACGTTTCAGCTCAGGCAAGGCGCCGGTCATTTCCACGAGGCGAAGAGACCCCTACAAGCACACAGAGGCTGTGATCAGGTCGCTGAAGCCATACAATCTCAAACTTGCGCGACATCCATCTGCGTAAGAATGTGTCAGACGTCCATGAACATACACCATCCCACATCTCTCGCGTGCAGCTTGTGACACCCCACCCCTTAAAAACGAACAAAACAGCTGCATGAAAAAACACAGTACTTGAAAACAAACCTTAGAGCGGCGCAATACTTCTGCCACCACCGCTTCGTTCTCGACAGGATTGAAGGTGCAGGTAGAATACACCATGCGGCCACCCATTTTGAGCAGCCGCGCGGCCTGCAGAGTAATACGGACCTGTAACGGATGCAGGGCGACACCGTTGCTGGTATTCCACCTGTGCAAGTGTAACGTGGCGGTATTGGTGATAAGTATGCCCCAAAGCCATTGCACTTCCTCTGCCTGGGCTCCACTCAGTCATCCAACTCTTTCAGAGTATAGACAAGACTGAAAAGCACAGCTTTGGATGTGTCGGTATGCTTACTTGCGCCAGATGTCGGGCGCCTTGCGCAGCGTGCCGTCGCCGCAGCAGGGGACATCGCACAAAATGCGATCAAATCGTAGAGACTTCTCATCCTGTTGCACAGTCAAGCAGTAGCTTAGCTAAAAATGACCAACACCATCGCCCGAATCACTCCCTCGTGCACCGCTGCCGCTTCGAGCTCCTGCACTGTGCGCGTTGGAAAGGGGAGAGGCCGAGGTAGAACGCACCGGATCAGCACTGAGTAGGGGGACATGTGGGAAGTATTGCCCCTCGTGGTTGGTAACCAGTAGGCAGGGGGAACAGATGCGTTTGGTCTGGTGCGTGAGTAGATTGCAGCGCTGCATGTCTGCGTCGTTGGCGACAACAAGACCGGGCGGGGTAGCGTCAGAGCCTGCGTGCAGCATCTCCAGGATTTGAAACGTCTTGCTCCCAGGCGCGGCGCACATGTCCAGCACCTGATGGAGCAAAGCAAATTCGCACACACCACATTCACGACGATGAGATGCCAAGGGCAAATGACTCATCAGCGCAGGCCAAGCTGCATTGTCGCCTTTGTTTTCAAGCATTGCCTCCCCGCCCCCCACCCCCTCTCCCTTTTCCCACTGACTTCCACTGCTGTTTTCAACTTGCGAGCGAATTACCTTGTGGTGTGGGTGCACGTCTAGGAAGAGCGGTGGCACCATCGAGACAGCTTCCTGCCGTGTGAGGGTTCCCGCTTCATTCTCTCGCTTCACAAACTCGTGGATTGCCTCTAGCTCAGGGAGCTTGCGCAGCTGGTGGCGCGAAAAATTAAACTGCCACGCCAGCTTTCCCGGATACCATGGCAAGAACTTGGGTGGCTCCACCTGCTCGCCCTCCACCTCAATAGGCTTGCCATCAAAATGGGAGAAGAGGTCGGTCTGCAGCTTGTGCAGCAGATCCTGCGCAAACTTTGTGGTCCCGTTGATGCGGAAGGTAGTTGGCAGAGTGGCGCGCAGGACATCAAGGAACGTTTCCCACTCGGCTTCCGGCACGATGCCCTGCGCTTTGTAATACTCCTCAAACTCGGAATTGCTGTAGTCGTGGTTACCCCAGGTGCCGTCGTCCTTCTTCACACGTTTCTCGAATTTCCAGTCCGGATTACGCTTCTCCTTGAAGTCTCGAGCCATTGTGCGTGACTTACCACCCTGCGTGATTCCATACTAAAGTGTGTTAAACGGAGTAGACGTCAAAGCGAATGCAACAGAGTTGGAGAGCTACCCTACTGGACAGACCACGACTTTCCCATGCTGCTGCGGCCGGGGAGGGGATACGCAGGGACCTAAGGAGAAAGTATAGGGCATGAAGCCTGTGCGAGAAACCTGGGCCTGAAACTAAAAGCTTAGCCTCAAATAATCGCGAACTGTCCTTGCGTGACGGCGACTTTTTTGTTGTTGAATTAGTTAACGCTAAATAGAGCACGTCGAAGCCGCCGCCACCTCGAGTACTCGACGGGGTGTTGCCCCCGCCGATACTTTGTTCCTGGTCCTCCACTTTCCCGACATTAGCGTCACATGCAAGTTAAAATATGTATTCTTCAACACTAATATGAGTATGTTTGCTATGCTTTTTAATAACCTCCGTCGTTGCCACGCGACATCTAGCCACCTTTCCCCTGTGTCGCAGTTCGCCGGAAGACCGCCGACACTGTAATCCGGCGCGGCACATACTGCACCCCCACATATCCGTGCCTCTGTTACAGCGAGAATCGAAATGCCTCACCCTCTTTTTGTTGCGACCCATGGCTGTGGTAGTAGCGCCCAATTTATCGCCTGTCAGTAGCTGATTGCTGGGCAATCCAGCGCGAAGCGGAGGGAGCAGCGAGGGAGTGCGAGCGACGATACCAGATGTCGCAAGACCTATTTCTTGCGCTGGCTACATACACCGCAGAGCGCGCAAGCGCGCGGATGAGGAGAGCGGAATTAAACAGTCTAACATCTCATCTTTCGCGGATGGTGGCTACCTGTACGTTTAATTCGAAGAGAGGAGAGCGGAGCAGTTACATGATATCTTATTAATTAAGCCGCTGTTCGAATAAGGGAGAAATGAGGGATAAGGGAGAAATGCAGGAGGAGAAATCAGCCCGAGTACTGCCGCCCGAGAAATAACGTACGGGTACCCGCAATTCGTACGGGGTCTGTTCGAATGACAGATTCCGGTCCGGCAGGAGAAATACAGTATTGCGCGCATTAAAGTACAGGAGGCGCGACGGCTTTGACATCAATGCTCGGCATTCCGCCGCCACCGCCAGCTCTTTAGCCATACGCACCACCGCCCCACCGCATCCCGCCCTGCCTTTGCCATTGAAAGTGCGAGCCACGAGCTGCGGCAGCGGAGATGCGCCGCTTGTGTGCACTGTCGGCCGTAGGCTTTCTGGTCGCCTACGTTCTACCGGTCGCCGCGGCAGCCGATGGAGACGACGCGGTGGACTTCGCAAGCCAAGCGGCCGCTGCCATTGTCGCGACGACTGTCGCACATTGGCACCTGCGGCGGAGGAAGCACCGCCGCCGCCGTGAGGGGTGGCTGGCAGCATCGCCCACCCTGCGACAAGGCGGGAAGGGTGGCACACGGCCAGACCGGGCTACTCCCAAGGCCAAGTTCTTCTGGCTGAGGGGGGCTCACAAATGGCGGATCCGAAATGACGGTACCCCATGCAGCTTTGAAACACAGTTCTGGAACATAGTGGAACACCGGGGTGATGATGAGACCAACACCCTATACAAAGAGTTCCGCCCCACTTTCCGTGTCCCGTTCCCTGTGTTTGAAAGCATCCTACAAGATGCATATGCATCAGGTGCGATCATATTGTGCCCCTGCTGCGCTAGCCATTGTGTTGTTGTATAATGTGGAGATGTGCCTTAGTGTTGTACATGATATGTTGTTGTATGAAAGTTGCAACACTCCCATGCCCTTCTCCCATTGGATACGCAGGAGAATTTACTGACGAAAGAAAGAAAAAGAAAGGTGCTCGTGCTACGCCGTTTGCATTGAAGATTATGGGCGCTCTTAAGATAATGGCTGTTGGCTGTCCCATCAGTTCCGTGTCTCTGGAATGCGGTGTTTCAAATGGACAGCTGAACCCTTTTTCCATGCGTTTACTAACTGGATGGTGGCTACATATTATGACAAGTATGTGTATCTGCCACACAAGGATGAGCTGCCCCTGTGTGAGCAGGTTCACCGCCTCCTAGGCTTGCCTGGGTGCTTTGCAAGTATGGATGGCGTTCATCTGGCATGGGACAACTGTCCTGCCCCGCTGATGCCAATGTACAAAGGCAAGGAGCAGTACCCCACCGTGGCTTATAATGTTACCAACAACCACGCCCGTAGGATACTGTGTGTGAATGGCCTGTACCCTGGGTCGAAGAATGATAAGACAATGGCCCGTATGGATGCAGCCAAATCCAAAGCTAGGAATGATAATGCATATCTTGAATATGAATATCCGATGTACACATCAACTGGCGAGGGTTATACTCAGAAGGGGGTATGGATATTGTGTGACGGTGGGCATCACCGTTGGTGCGACTATTACTATATGTGGCTATAAGACGGCGACAAAGGAGGGTAACCCTGACACATATTACTGGAGCAAGCGGTGAGTCGCCATGTTCGGTGTATGTGTGTGTGCGCCATATGTGATGTTGAGCAACAATGAAATGTATAATTAAATGTCAATGATGGTTCCAGGTGCGAGCACGTCCGAAAGGATGCGGAGGATGTCTTTGGAATCTTGAAGCAACGCTTCAGAATTCTGCGGGTGCCGTCGACCCTAGCAAGGTGTGATGATGTATGCATGCATGCTGCATCATATCATTTGTTTATATGTACATATCATTGAACATGTTTTTGTTTGCGCATTGAGGCCAAAATCACAACTGTGTTTAAGACATGTTGTGTAATTCACAACATGTTGTTGGACTGGGACGGGTTGTCGGACCACGGCACCCTACTGAGTGAATGGACAACAAAGGATGATAACGACCTGCGCAAGTCCGCCTATGCTGTGAGGCTGCTGAATCAGAAGGTATGGGCAACCCAACCTATGTTGCATGCCCCTGCGTTGTCGACGCTGTGTCAAGTACTATGTCAGTGATCGCTCGCCGCGCCCGGTGTGTTTCCCGCAGACATCATACAAGCTGATTACCAACCCAGACGGGACCCCCCGTGTCATCCGCATGACTGATGACACAACGTATGCAAGTGGCCTTTTTTCATCTGCAGATGAACCTGACACTGTCACACAGACGGAATCAGCATATGACGAAGCTAGATGCAGATTGATTGAGCACTTTAGTTTTGTGAAGCGTTCTAAATCTTTATTGTGGATGCAAACGGTGGCTGCAGCTAGAGAGGCTGCCGCAAAGCAAAACATTAAAAATATTATTACATTATGCCGCCTCAACACTTGCATCATGTGCCAACATTTCCGCATGTGGGGGAAGGTATGGGCGGTGCTTGGGGTTCCACCTGGGGGGCTGGCTCAGGGATGGAGGCATGTATGGGCGGTGCTTGGGGTTCCACCGGGGGTGCTGCCTCAGGGGCCGCAGTGTAATTCGCGGTGCGCTGTCCGAGCTTGATAAGCTCTGACTTGTATCTCTTGCGCTCTGGGGTGTCATCTGCGTATTGCAGAAGTGTTCGGAGCCGGTTCTGTTCGCTGGCGATAGCCAGACTATCATTCACTTGTCGCAAAGCAGCCAACACAGCAACGCTAGGGGACTAGTGCGTGTTGTCGGCTTCGGCACTTGCACTATTGTCTAAGCAGATCACGTCCTCAACGGACTTGCATGTACCTTCTAGTGCCGCTGCTGCGTGCTGCCGGCGGCGTTGCTCCACTCTGCCAACGACATTAGAGACGAGAGTAGAGTCGGTGCTTTCCGACAACGCGCACGCGAGCGGCTGCAACTCCGCGATGCAGCCGTCACCGGCAGGCCAGCCGAACCTTAAAAAAACTTCCCAAGCATCGTTGGTCCACGACGCGGGCATGGTCGCGTCCTGGTTCTTCTCTTTCTGCTTGCTCGTCCGGGTAGTCCCCAAATAGTCCACCTTGGTCGCAGCGACGACGTCTCGCGGCATCACGCCCGAGCGAGGGACCAACTTGCCACTCTCTTCCTTCACGTGCGCCATCAAGCAAGGAGTCACGGCGTTGTTGACGTCAGCCAGCAGCGACTTGGCTTTATCCCACACCCCGGCATGACTGCAACGTGTAGTACGCTCCGCGATAGACTCCTCGGCAGTGGGGTGCCTCTTCTCGCAGGGCCACTCGCCTTTTTTCGCCATCCTGCGCACCTCTGCCGCGTACACGCGCCTGATCTTGGCGTGCAGTATTGCGGTCCCAACGAAACCAACATAACCAAAAATTGACAAGTGCTCATGTACTTGCCTTCGAATCCTAACAATATGCGCGCCTCCGTGGTCCGGTCCCCCAAAAAACTGACACTCGTACTACTGGACTCCAAAAAACAACGGCACTCACGCGATCCGTGCTCTGAAAATGCTTGTACTTCCTCTACTCGACTTCTAACAACACGCGTACTTCCGTTATCCAGACCCAGAAATCATCAGGAATTACGGAGTACGATTTTTTTTTAGAGATAAGCACTCGAGTCGGAACCTAAAAAATGAGCTACTATGGATCCGAATCCACGAAAAAATAGCCGGATCCAGTCTTGCTTGTACACTCCACAAAAGTCCGGACAAGATTTCGCGCCTTCGCAAGTTAAAAATATAACCATGCGTTGATTTTATTGACAAATTTTCTGAAATCCTAGGCAATGCTTTGGCGCCCAGGATGGAATGCGCCGACAACCACGGGGGGCGAATTCGAGCACTGCCGAGCTTGTGTGCTTGGGGTTATCGCGTCCGCACCCGTGCGGCACGCTCTTTCAAACAATCGCCGTGCCAGTTAGACGAAAAGAGTAACGGGAGCACAACGCCGCAATATGAATATTGGTGCGACGGTCGCGCAAATATAATGCATAGGCGACGGAGGGAAGAGGTGTTGGGAAGGCCGTTGTGGGGGAAACGCATGAAATCGCGTATGTAGGCTTACCACCGATATGCTTACAACCCAAGGGCAAGCCGCTTTCTCCTACAATGTTCAAACGATAATAACTTACCCAAATATGGTCAAAAGTTTTTACAACAAGCACCGTTGGACGCGCCTTTCCAATGCGCGTCGAAGCGTTGAATGCACCTACTCCGGAGCTCAGTTACCCACAATTTGATTTTCTGTGAATTATTATACTTACGAATTATTCCGGCAAAGCTGAGCGGCAGTGCCAAGCAACACCCATCGAATTCGGCTCACCTCATGAGACGAGTTGTGCGGGGTTTGTCGATGTATGTTTACTCATTCTTCATTCCTACTGACTTACGAGCTAAATTCCTGACGCGTGCCACACTGCCACGCGAGGGGCAGATGTGGTTGGCACAAGCACGTACCCAAGCATTCCAAACACCACCGTCAACGTGATGCGTCCCTAACGGCCAAGTTGAACCTCGCCCCTCCCCTAATCCAATCGCCCTCGCATGTTTGTAGTGTGCAGTGTTTATCCAAACCTGCGTCATGTGAGTTTTTGCTCGCTTGCTTTCCAAAAACATCGCTTGTGCCATCGTAGTGAACTTCCGTGCTTTATTCACACACTTTATGCAAACCAAACCTCGCGCATTGAACACGGCACCCACGCCTCCAAACCCCCTCAAAAAAAGGCCCCAAAATACGGTTATGTGGAACACGGAGTAACATGCAACTTGGTATGAGCGCTTGAGCAACGCCCAAGCGTGGCGCTCATAATGACGTGTGTAGTTCAAATAATTTCCTGGGAATTTATGGGCTTTATTCGACAAACTCCACCCACCGATCGCGCGTCCGTCGAGCACCCTTGCTTCGAGAACGAACCTCCGCGCTGTCTCGGGCTCTCACTCTCGAATATTATATGTGCATGTAGAAAGTGGGTAGCGGTGGGGTAGGGCATAGCCATCATTGTCGGATATAAAAAAGCCGTTGTAAAAGTGCGGAAATTACTCAAACCATCCGCACATAGTTTTTCCGGCGGTTTATCCGGAGGCTAACCCCGCCGCTAGATATCGACGTTCTGTTTACATATCCCTCCTTAGGACTACTAATGGACACATGTGTACGCTAAACTCCGGGGGAGTCTTGGCCCTCCACCTATAGGTGTTCGCTATAGGTGTTCGCCGCTCAGTCGCGATGCGATGCGATGGGTTCATATACACAATATGTTCCTATCGGGTACCGACTTTTGGCGGTACTTGGATAAGGCGTTCAGCTCCGTTCCGGGAAGCGGCGGTTCTAACCCCCTTCATGCCATTCCGTGCGTACATGGATTAACAGGTTATGGGCCCTCCGCGTTTACGCGGGGTTTACTAGGGCACCGGCCGGAGTTTGTCCATTAAGGGGGAGTGTTTACATATCCCTCCGTAGGACTACTACTGGACACATGTGTACGCTAGACTCCGGGGGAGTCTTGGCCCACCACCTATAGGTGTTCGCTATAGGTGCTCGCCGCTCAATCGCGATGCGATGCGATGGGTTCATATACACAATATGTTCCTATCGGGTACCGACTTTTGGCGGTACTTGGATAAGGCGTACACCTCTGTTCCGGGAAGCGGTGGTTCTAACCCCCTTCATCCCATTCCGTGTGTACATGGATTAACACGTTCCTCCCGTCGTGACAGTCCTCCAAACTGTTGGTGTCGTGCTGTCAACACCCCTTGGGTCACCTCGATGTCAACAAGCCGGTCGACGTGCAACGAGCGCCCTTCCCAAGCGATGCTTCCCTGCTTTCCGCCACCAACTCCAACATCCTCAACTCGCCGATGATCCGTCCGTACCCTCCTTGCCAATTTTTTTTCATAGATACATGCCCCATCCCCCCAAATAGAATGGTATCTAAGCAGTATTCAGCAGCGAAAACCATTATCGGACGGGCCGAGCGGGAGATCTTAGTGCAGGTAAACGGATATCATGATTTTCCAAAACCCTCCGTACATGGCTTCCCGGAAGTTGCTAATCCCGCGATCGTAGCTGCCGGTACCTTGCTTAACCCCCTACCGTGCCAAGCATGGCACGGCTGCAAGGTTACTAGCGCCCACCGCGTGGAGATAGAGGTAGGTGCGGACGGGCATCCGAGCGAACCCCCCTCCGGGGCCGCCGCCCCTTTGCAGCCGGCGGGCGCCGAGGGAGAAATATTAACGATTGTTTATGTTTGTAGATTTGGTACGTTTTGGTACGTGTCAGTTTTTATATGTATGCATATCCTAGGGAGAAAGATATTTACATGTACCGGTATGCATATCAAATATCAATATGTATATGTATTCTTGTAATATCTAGAGGGACTTCAATCTTCATCTTTGGGAAGAGTGACGCACGGTCCTTTTTCAGAGGTATTCCGGCGGAACAAACGCACATAATATGGAATTCCGGTGTTCGGTCGGAAGAGACTAGAATACCGGCATCAAAGAAATCTAGACCCGGTCCTTCCTCACGCGCGGTGTGAAGTATGGGGGTAGATGCGACAAGTGGTGCCTAGATTACAAACTATATTAAATCATTGATGATGGCGCCCGCCACCGTATTGAACCATGCAAACACATTTAGTGTGGAAGATAACTTACGCAAACGTAGTTACAGTCACAGTCCCGCAAACGGAACAGTTACGGCGACAACCAGCCTACATGCGTGGTGTCGGGACAACAGAAGTGTGAGAGCTGTAGCCTAGCGACAGCTATGTACCGAGTCAAACAGTTTATCGGTATGTCCGATCTAGACATGTACTGATCATTTCTAGAGTAGCTTACAGTAGCTATCTGCAACTAATACGTATACGGTACTATTTACAACACTCCCCATGAAGGTAGCTACGGGATGAAGCGTTGCATTGGGTCTTGTCCTCCAAGGATCGCACTTCGGTGTCTTGCTAGTGCAGGTCCTTGGAGGGGTTTGGTGAGCATGTCAGCCACCAGCTGGTCAGTGGGGAGGTACCTCAACTTGATGGTTCCTTGCTCCACGTGGTCTTTGAGGAAGTGCCACTTCAGACCGATGTGCTTAGTCTTCTCGCTGACCAAGGCATTATGTGAGTATGCAATGGCGCTTTGGTTGTCCTCCCAGATGGTGGTGGTTTCGGTGATGGGGGAGTTGAAGATTTCCCCCATGAGTTGTCGGAGGTGGAGTCCCTCCTTGGTGGCGTCAGCCGCAGAGTAGTACTCGGCTTCACACGTGAATTGAGCCACACAAGTATGTTGTTTGGACTTGTAACTGACTGGCCCGCGTCCGAGGGTGAAGAGATAGCCGGAGCGAGACTTGCGGGTGTTGTTGTCGTTGGCCCAATCAGCGTCGTCAAAGCCAGTGAGTTGGAGGCTGTGGTCCAGGCCCCCCCCCCAACGTCATGCGCATGTCGATGGTGCCATGGAGGTAGCGGAGGACCTTTTTCAGAGCCTGTAAGTGTGCCTCGGTGGGTGAGGCTTGGGCAGAGCCGAGGATGCTCAATGCCGTGGAGACATCGGGGCGGGTACAAACGGCTGCGTACTGGAGGCTGCCCAGGAGGCTGGGGTAGACGTCCTTGGCCACCCCTGTGAGAGAGGGTGAATTCAAGTGTGCGAGGCCGGCGAGAAAGCCCGGGTCCATCGGAAGTGACGACGGCTTAGAGTCGGACATGCCGTACTTGGCGAGGATGTCGCGCAGGTACTTGGACTAGTCCAGCGAGATTGTGCGCGTGGAGCGATCGCGGGTAATGTGCATGCCGAGGAGTTGGGAGAGGTCGCCTAGGTCCTTGATCTTGAACCGTGCTCCGAGTTGGGCTTTGAACGATGCGAGCCAAGTGGCATCATTGCAGGCCGCGGGAATGTCATCGACGTACATGGCGATCATGGCGGAAACGTGGCCGGTGCGGTAGATGTATATGCACGGGTCGGAGACGCATTGTTGCCATCCATGGTCGACGAGCCATGCACGAAGGAGCATGTTGAACTCGCGGGGGGACTGCTTAAGGCCGTAGAGGCAGCGCTTGAGGTGACAAACCTTGGACGTTCCATCGGTGAAGCCGAGGGGCTGGCGGATGTACACATCCTCCCGGATGGGGGCGTAGAGAAACGTTGTGTCGATGTCAAGCTGGCAGAGTTCAAGGTCGCGGGCGGCTGCGATGGTTAGGAAAAGACGCAGGCTGGCCATGCGGATAACCGGGGAGAAGGTCTCCGTGTAGTTTAGTCAAGCGCGTTGACTGCACCCCTTGGCGACGAACCGCGCTTTGAAGCGGGAGACGTCGCCGGCTGTATCCGACTCGATTTTGAAGATCCACATGTTGTTAACGACCATGCGGCATGGGGGGAGGTCCACAAGTTCCCATGTGCCGTTGTTGATGAGGGAGGAATACTCTTGTTGCATAGCTGCTTGCCACTGGGGGGCTTGGGCGCTGTCCAGCGCAGCCCGGTAGGATTTTGGTTCCACACACTCTCGGGCGGAGAGGAGGGCGACTGCAGTAGGGGACGTCCCGGCAGGTGTGTGGGGGGGACCCGTGACAAGGTCGGGGACGTGAGGATGCTCAAATATGTCCTCTTGAGCTTTGCCGTGTTCATGATCACAACACGCCGTCACGAGGGTCGGGGGGTAGTCGGACAAGTGGGCAACCATATTGCCGTATCGAATGGGGTGTGAGAGGAGCCGAGCATGGCGAGGGGCTGCCGGGGGGGGGGGGGGGGGGGGTAGGGGTGTGGGTAATGTGAGGTCAATGGGGTGGGATAGGGGTGAGTATGCGGGTACGGCTTCTGAAGAGTCGGTGATGACCGAGTCGACGGAGGGTTGTGTGTCGAAGCCTGGGGTGTCTACCTGAAAGACATCATGTACGGAAGTGGTGATGCGACGTGTTTCCGGATTGTGGACACGATACCCGGGTGCGTCATGGGGATAGCCCACCATGACGCCGCGAAATGCTTTTTCACTGAGTTTCCGACGTTGTTTGTCGGGGACCTTGGCGAAAACGGCGCAGCCGAAGACGCGGAACTTGGAGGCGTCGGGCACCAACGACGTAAGGAGTGTGAGGGGGACGCCCCCATTAGGTCCGACCGAGCGACTGTACGTGCGGTTGCGAAGGTACACAACAGTGCTGACAGCGCACGACCACATGGAGTTGGGAACGGCCACGGTGTGGAGCATCGCCGATGTATTGTCCCGGATGGTGCGCCAAGGACGTTCGGCCTTGCCGAGCATGTGGTGGGCGTATGGGGCAGAGAACTGTACCCCGACGCCGAGGTGTGCGCACATCCGGCGAGTGATAGCAGCTTCAAACACAGAGTCGGAGTCAAACTTGAGGACCGGTGCGAACGCGCTCGTTTGGGAGTGATGGCGGGCATGCAAGTGTTTGATGTCCAAGAGGATGGTTTCCAATTCCGAAAATGCGTCGTCTTTAGACTTAAGGAACCGCACCCACATGTAGTTGGTGTGGTGGTTGATGACGAGCAAGCAGTAGCGGAGGCCATGTGGGGAGGGGACATTGACCGGGCCCGAGAGGTCAGCGGACATGTTAAGGAGGGGGTGGGATGGCTTCGCGCAAGCGGCTGTGTTGCGTGGTGCAGCTGTGGCTTTGTGAAGTAAGCAAGAGTCGCATAAAACTTTGTTTACAGTGCTAGCTAACACATGGCTAGTCGGGACACCGTGAGTATGCTGGGCCTGAAGGCTTTGCATGTTTAGGTGGCCAAACCGACGGTGCCACATGACGGGATCACACAGGGCAGTAAGGGCAACCTGAGGTGAGGGGTCATGTGCCGCCGGTGCGGATGGGCTTGAAGGGAGGTCCGGCTGGTGGGGAAGGAGGTAGAGACCGTTTCCGGACGGTTCTAGCACACCCATGCCTGTGGGTACCAAAAGCATATTAGTGTCAGAGTTGGAGGGGAAGACGAATTCACATCCGCTGTGAGTTTGCATCCAGCTGACACTAAGTAGTCTGCCGATACGCTGAGCGGAGCGAGATGATAGGTCAGGGGTGTAGAGTGCATACACAGTGCGGTGAATGAGCTGGCAAGAGGCAAGTCTGACAGAAATCCGCACTGAGCCACTGCCCTTAACGTCAACGCCGACACCGCCCACGCGAGAGGGAGCGGAGGGGGGCGTGAATTTCACGAAGTCATCTCGGAACGCGGTGAGGTTAACCGAGCAGGCGGAATCAACGACCCAAAACGGTGACAGGTTACGACCCGGGGCGAGGGAAGAGGAGAATGCCACAGAGCTGAAAGGGACACTCACCTCGTCGTCATCGTAGTCATCAGCGCAGTCCTCGAGGGTGGGTAGGCAGTCGGTGTCATTAGCGGGGGCGTCGTCGGCAGGGACGTTGCTCAGCAGCGCAACGTGAGCAGAGGTGGTGCTACCGGCGGCGCCGTACTTCTGGACGGTCATCTTACGCTTGGCGAGATTCCACTTAAGGATAGCGTCATCCGTGGCAGTGCAGGCGGACATGAGATGGTTGAGGCTGCCACAAACGCCACACTTGTTGGGTCGATGGCCGCGAGGATTACGGTGTGGTTGGCCTCGACCGCTGTGCGAGCCGCGGCCCGCAGCGACGAGCGCGGAGATGGGAGGGGGTGATATGGCCGGAGCGGGTGTGTCCGGGGCAGGGTCGTCGTCCATGATGTGCGCGAGGTGGAGAATGCTGGCCATCACTTCATCAGCCGACATGAGGCAGTCCGTGTCAAAGGCGATGATGACGCATTGCTTCGCCTGACCGTGTGGGCCGCTGTTGGAAATACCGCGCAGCATGAGGAGACCGAGGTTGTGGGGGTGGATGGCAGCGGAGCCATCAACCATTTGGCATGTGTCGTTGTAGTCGTCAAAGGTATGGCGCACGTAGTGGACATAGTCACTGAGTGACTGACCAAGGCGCTATCTGACCATCAGGTTGTCCAAGAGGGACAAGGAGCGAGCAAAAGACCGACAGTCGAGGCGTTCACACACGATGTCCCACGCGGCAGCGGCGCAGTCAGGGCGGCCTGGAGAAACGCATTTCATCGCCTGGTCAGCGCGCTTATTCGCGCTGGCTGCATGGAGAAGCAGCGTGTAGGCGTAGTGCTGTGCTGGTTCGTCGAGCCAAACGCCGGAGTCGCGTATGGCCAGCTATGGAATGAGATATGCGGCCTTGATGGAGAGGAAATTCAGGAAGGTCCTCTTCCATTGCTTAAAGTCCGTGGTCGGGCCCATGACGGGGACCGACATCTTCATGGACCGGTTGAGGGCGTCCTTGTCGAAGCCGGGGGCTTCGTGTGCCGCCCGGCCGATGACCACCGGTTCAATGGTGGGGCGACGACTGCCACGGGAGGCGGGGTCGCCACGCTGGATTGGGGGAGAATGCCGGCCATGGAAGGGAGGATGTGGACCACCGGGAAAGGGAGAGCGGCCGGCCATGGTACGCGGTGGGCCGTACGAGTGCGGGTGGTCACGGTAGGGGGGGACGAGGTGAGAGGGCGCTTCCGGGATGTGAGGGCCGGGGTGGTGAAGGGCATATCCGGCGGGGGGGAAGGGGGGGTGGTGGGAGGTGATCAACCTGGAGGGCGTGACGCGAGGGGTCGAGGTGCGCATCGGCACGCGAGGGCTCGCGCGGCGCATCGGGACGGCGTTGTGCGACTTTGGGGTCGCCAACAGGAGCTGCAGGAGTAGCAGCAGCGAAGACTGTTTCTGCGTCCGGTGGGACGTATCCGGGCTGGGGATGCACAAGCAGGGGGAGGGTGTGCACGTCGTGGCTGTCCGGGACGGGTTCGAGCTGAGTATCGTGGCGGCGCTGAGCGACAAGGGGGTGCGGATTAGCACCCGCAGCAACAACAACAGCAGCCTCGGCCGACTGCGAGTCGAGACGAGCGGTAATGCGCGCCATTTGCGCAACGAGCAGCGCGAGAGTATCCGGGGGGGATTGAGGGTGCTCTGCTGAGAGCCTGAGTCAGGGGAGTCAGGGGGTGAAACATGCGGAGAGTCTGCAGAGCGAGTTTTCGGCGCCATTTCGACAGAGGGCGAAAAAGAAAGAGCAGAATAAAATACAGGCAGCGGTAAAAACCGCTAGCCGGACTCGTGCCTAACAGTGGTTTCAGAGAGACGGCCTGATGCCCGCCGACCCCTCGGCTTGTAGCCCCGGGGTGTCTCAGAGCACTTTTTCTGTATCCTCCACCCAGTGTGGGGCACAAGTCGAGGCTAAGGCCAGGACAGGTGGAGCGCTGCGTTGGCGGCTGAGTCGCTAAGATAATATAAAAATAAAAAAGGTAAGCTACGGTTGGCGTGCAACCTGTGGATGCGTATTCACCCGATAGTGCGCCCCCCGTTCTCCAACTTGGACCTGTGTGCACCCTGTCCACACACGACGAGTGCGTCGGTGTGGGTGGCTGGCTATCGCCGTCGAGTGGCTGACTTAAGAGGGGTGGTGGCGGGTTTTAAATCGCAGTTTATACTTGCGATACCGCCGACTACAAGGTGAAAGTACTAGGTGTCTATAGAAACTTGCCTTCTGCGGGAGAGCTGTCGATCGTGGCTCGCCGAACCATGTTGTCGCGCGTGAGTGACGTGAGGCGAGGGCCCATAACCTATTGAGCCATGCAAACACAGTTAGTGTGGAAGATAACTTACGCAAACGTAGTTACAATCACAGTCCCGCAAACGGAACAGTTACGGCGACAACCAGCCTACAGACGTGGGGTCGGGACAACAGAAGAAGTGTGAGAGCTGTAGCCTGGCGACAGCTCTGTACCGAGTCAAACAGTTTATCGGTATGTCCGATCTAGACATGTACTAATCATATCTAGAGTAGCTTACAGTAGCTATATGCAACTAATACGTATACGGTATAATTTACAACACACTGGCGGAGCGGCGGCGGCCCCGGAGCGGGGTGCGCTCGCATGCCCGTCCGCACTCACCCCCACCCTCTCGTGGTGGGCGCTAGTAACCTTGTAGCCGTGCCGGACCTTGCACGGTGGGGGGCTAGGAGGCGTAAAACCGGCCGCTGCGATCCGCGCGATCGAACGTTGTCGGGAAGCCATGTACGGAGGCTTTTCAAAAACAGTTATGTACGCTCCCAACAATGGAATATCCCGCTCGGGCAGTCCGATATGCTCTGTCGCGATTGAATACTCACCGATATTTTCTCGTAAGGAGGCGGGAGAGGAATTTGTGAAATATGTTTTGGCGAGGAGAGTGCGGACGGATAAGCGGTGGGACGCGGGTGTTGGCGTTGGCGGCGGACATCCGGGAAGGTGCACAACGGAAGGGCGCTCGCTCGACGTCGACCAACGTTCATGAGCTCGAGCATACCCATCCAAGGGGTTGAGCTCGACACCGGCAGCGAGGAGGACAACCGCGGCGACAAGAGCGCCAATGTCTGGCCGTGTTGATTTAGATCGGCCACCGCCGGAAGAAAATCTTGTACGGAGGGCTTTGGCTAAAACGTCCGTACCCAGTACCTTTGAGGTCGGAGCCCCGATCTGACTTTCCTTTCAACCTCTCCTCTCGTAGGTACTCACCAATGACAAGAGTGCCTCATGCGGTGTACTAGGGTTATCGCGAAAGCACATCACCCGTATAGGTGGGCCCCATGGGGGGGGGGGGGAATCACAGGGAGAGGGTCCGGGCGTTGTGGTACGGATCAACCGGTGCCGGAAAAATGTGGCAGCCAACGGGGACATGACATGTCCGACGGGAGGAGCGATAGACGGCATCCACTTGTGGCTATGGTCATCTCCCCCTTGCCCCGAAGGGAGAGGAAAGCCTGTGCTAGGAGGTGAGATGCGACGGGAGGATCGGCTATTATCTCGGACACGAGTGTGCATGGATCGAGTTGGGGGCTTCGACGACATGAGCAAGGGTTTTTTTCGCCCGGTTCCCCCTCAGCTCCGGCACGATCGGAGTCGCACATGAGCCTAGGTCAGGCAAGCTTGATATTGCCACTACAACTAGCTAGTATGACTAGTGCCCTCGAGCGGCGGGATCGACCGCGCATCGTGGAGAGAGCCACCACCACAAGCAACCACTGGGCTACAAGGGAGGACCTCCTTTCGGCCCTCCGGACCACATTCCAAACACAAATAGAGCTCTCCTCAGACTCCCTCAATAAATCGCATGCTATTCTCACACACCTACCACTCACTCTATCCCGAAGACAACGTCTCCTCATCCAGCGGTAGCAACGCCACTCACACATGGCATGATACAAACATCGCCAACCCAGAATGCGACCACGAATGCATTCGCCGCGCCATGGAACAAATACATCAACTCCCCTTGCACATACCACCTATACACCCCCCCCAATGACGCCAACACTTTCCTCCCCCCCCCCCCCCTCCTCCGACCATTACACCGACATCCCCACATCCACTCCCTTCGGCACACGCTGGATGGAGGACATCTACCTCGTCGCCATACCACCTCGCCATGTCTTCCTCCCATCACACACAGCCATGACCGCTCTCCACAACACCCTCGAATCTTTATACGCCATAGTTTTCCCCAGTCCAATATTACCCCCTCTCCTCTAGCCCCCAAGACACATACACCCCTCACTCCGGGGTATTTACTTCTACCCCCCCAACCCCACTCACCCCATCACCTTTCTCCATGCAGAACGCACGTCACTAACTTCCTCCCTTACGGCAGGTGCGCTTGCTTGGATCTGACAGGATTTCGTCTAAACATGCGGCTCTAAAAAGGGAGGCTCCTCTGTTTACATATCCCTCCGTAGGACTACTAATGGACACATGTGTACGCTAGACTCCGGGGGAGTCTTGGCCCTCCACCTATAGGTGTTCGCTATAGGTGTTCGCCGCTCAGTCGCGATGCGATGCGATGGGTTCATATACACAATATGTTCCTATCGGGTACCTACTTTCGGTGGTACTTGGATAAGGCGTACACCTCCGTTCCGGGAAGCGGCGGTTCTAACCCCCTTCATGCCATTCCGTGTGTACATGGATTAACAGGTTATGGGCCCTCCGCGTTTACGCGGGGTTTACTAGGGCACCGGCCGGAGTTTGTCCATTAAGGGGGAGTGTTTACATATCCCTCCGTAGGACTACTAATGGACACATGTGTACGCTAGACTCCAGGGGAGTCTTGGCCCTCCACCTATAGGTGTTCGCTATAGGTGTTCGCCGCTCACTCGCGATGCGATGCGATGGGTTCATATACACAATATGTTCCTATCGGGTACCGACTTTTGGTGGTACTTGGATAAGGCGTACACCTCCGTTCCGGGAAGCGGCGGTTCTAACCCCCTTCATGCCATTCCGTGTGTACATGGATTACCAGGTTATGGGCCCTCCGCGTTTACGTGGGGTTTACTAGGGCACCGGCCGGAGTTTGTCCATTAAGGGGGAGTGTTTACATATCCCTTCGTAGGACTACTAATGGACACATGTGTACGCTAGACTCCGGGGGAGTCTTGGCCCTCCACCTATAGGTGTTCGCTATAGGTGCTCGCCGCTAAGTCGCGATGCGATGCGATGGGTTCATATACACAATATGTTCCTATCGGGTACCGACTTTTGGCGGTACTTGGATGAGGCGTACACCTCCGTTCCGGGAAGCGGCGGTTCTAACCCCCTTCACGCCATTCCGTGTGTACATGGATTATCATCCTCCCAACTTGGAGCTGCCGCAACACACCCCACCACGGACACCCACGTCAAAATCATGGTATCTTCCACCCCACCCTCGCACACCACTATTCGCGCCGAATTAGCATGCATTGACGTCGACCTTCAACTAGGCCACACCCACCTCCTCACCGACAGCACATGCTCACTCCGACTTATCGCAGGTTTCATGCCATGCCTATCCGCGTACCGACACCACATTCACCGTGAAACCCTCAAATCCATCACCCACACCCTGCGCACACGATGCACATCAGGTTTCCGCACACACCTTGGCAAAATTGAAGCACACAACCACTCTCTCGGCAACGACCACGCCGACTCACTAGCCAACCTAGTGGTAGACTCGCCCGACACAACGTCTGACGCCGGTTTATAAGTGTCGATAGGCACATGGACTTGGCCCTACACACTCATCCCTCAACCACAAGGAGAACCCACACCTTTCAAATATACCAACCTCAAATCAGACGCACACAAACAAAGCATCAAGCACATCCATACCTCCCCTTCGCACACCACCAACCATGGCGCTCTACTTGCCAAACCCGCCTCCGACGGCGCAGATTTTTCACTCCACACCAAACACACCTCACTCACCCACATCCAATTCACACGCAAACAAGAGTTCATGTGGGGAGTCTACATCACCCGCCTCCTCGCGTACAACCCCGCCTTTCCCTGCCCCATGTGCGGACAAGTCACCATCAACGGCCACATGGTGGACAACTGCCCCTCGATGTCAAGCCTCCGACAAGACCGTCACAACAAAGCCCTACACCTGCTCCTTTTCCTACTGGAACGGCACAACGGCGGCCAATGAAAAACCGTCACCGCGGACTTCGGTAATAAACCCATCAAATCCTTCGCTCCCCCATTACTATCAACACCCCCTCGGATAGCTGCCCGTCACCATGCCATGACATGCCTACCCGCATTGTTGCTGCGGACAAAGGCATATACCCCGACTCCCTCACCTCATGCCCCGCGGTCCTCCCCAATGAACTTCTCCACCCCTTGAGTAGAGCCCCCGCCCACAAGCATGACTTCAACCGCCTCCTCGAACCCAGATTCATAGGACACTCGAAGAACAAGCGCCGTTACTCCTTAATTACAACGATTCAAATTGAGGAATAGAAGTACTTCACCGACAATAACCTCTCACACATCGCACAGCTCATCCGTGACAAATACACCCCGGTGGCCAACACTCTCCGCAGTCACTGCCCAAGTACAGTCATGGACATCCTCCCCACCGGGATGAGCGGCACCGGCACCCCCCACACATCCACCATCACTAGCCTCACCCCTCTCCTTACACTCAGCACCGACCCCCCCCCCGATAAATTCATCTCTAAAACTCGCCTTGACACTATGCACATCCTATCACAACTCCACACTCACATTTTTCAGTGGCTACACCACCTCCTACTCATCTACCGCATTAAGTCCCGCACAACCACACACCGCTCCTCACCTCTCAATTGCCGGATCTATTTCCGTTGCATAATTTGCTGCGACTCAGGCATCCGCAATTTAAAATTTAAAATTTGAATTTTATTACAACATGTACCGTGTGAAACCGCTGTTGTCGCTGGGCCCTCCCTACTTTGCCTGTAAATAGGTCTTATTTTCGCAGGGGCTAAACCGTGAACCACTAGTCCCAACCTCTCCATTGGCAGTAGCGATACCGTCTAAAACATACACGTAACCAGATATTTGCTACTTTTTTATCTATACGTATTTTTTTGGATACAGTATGAAATAAAAAGCGTCGCTAGTCTCCACGATTCGCGGCCAGCTCCAGCCGCTGCGGGGATGCTGATCAGCAAGGTTGGTCAGCTTGTGCTGGTCGAGGCGAACTTGCCTGACCTCGGCTCCTGTGCGACTCCGGTCGTGCCGGAGCTAGGGGGGAAAGGCTGGTGAAAAACCCCCTCGCTGAAGTCGTCGTTGATCCCGTCTCGATCCGTGCTCATCCCCGCCCGAGGTTGTAGTTGCTCCTCCCGACGCACCTCACCACCTAGCCGAGTCTTCCCTCCTCCTTCGGGGGCTGGGAAGAGAAAATAACAAAGTTGTAGACGGCGTCCGGCTCGCTCTCTTGCCCCCGTGCCAGATGTTCTCTTGTCCCTTGTCCTTGCTCCGTCTGTTTCCAACACCCATATGATCGCGTTGTGGCCGTCCGTACTCTCCCTTGGTGATTTACGTTGTTAGGGGGCCGCCTTTATGAGCATTGTGCCGTTACGATAACCCTAGGCACACTGCTTGAGGCAGCCTGTCAATAACCGGGTACCAACAAGGGGAGGAGTGGATCGGACACATGGATTAAGTCGCCGACCCACAAAAGATGTTGGGTGCGGGAATATTTTTCCAAAAGCCCCCCGTACCGGGTTCTTCCGGTGGCGGGTGATCCTAAGGATCTCCGCCGCCAGACCTTGCCGCTCCTCCGTCTGCGACCCACCTTCGTCTTGCGTAGCTTTAGGCCTCGCCCCCAGGGGAGACGTAAAACTCTCGTAGGGCCGGCGATTGCTAGCGAGCGCCGTGCCCTAGCGCTGCTTCCCAACTATCCGCCGCCAACTCCAACACCCTCGTCCCACCGCTGATCCGTCCGTACCCTTCTTCGTCAAAAATCATTCCGCAGACATTGTTTCCGCCGTGACGGGAGAGTATCTTTGAGTATCTAGTCGCTGAGAAAAACATATCGGACTGGCCAAGCGGGCGATCCCCGTGTTGGTGTACGGATATTATGCTTTTTCAAAACCCTCCGTACGGGGCTTCCCGACAGCTGTTGATCCCGCGGATCGCAACTGTCGGTACCTCGCGTTCATTCCCATACCGTGCCAAGCCTGGTACGGCTATGGGGTTACCAGTGCCCACCGCGTGGAGATAGAGGTAGGTGCAGACGGGCCTACGAGCGCACTCCCCTCCGGGGCCGCCGCCGCTGCGCCGCCGGCTAGCGCAAGGCATCCGCACCCACCTCGGCAAAATCAAAGCACACAACCGCTCAATCGGAAACGACCTCGTAGACACCCTAGCTAACAAAGTTGCGGACGGCCACCCCCCCGACACAACCTGCACCTCAAGCATAGAGGTGTCACTAGGTCACTAGAACTGGCCGTACACACTCATACCTCAAACCCTAGGGAAACCCATACCCTATAAATACACCAACCTCAAAACTAGCGCGCACACATACAACACCAAATACACACATACACCCCTCGCACACACCTCCAAACACGGCGCCCTCCTAGCCCGCGCCGCTGTGGACGGGGCGGACTTCACCTACCACAAAAAATACTCATTTCTAACCCATGTCCAATTCACATACAAGCAAGAATCCATGTGGGGAGTATATATGTCCGGCCTTAGACATGAACGCCACAACATCGCGCAACAATTGCTCCTCTCCCTCATGGAGCGCCACAACGGAGACCGATGGGAGACCATCACGGCTGACTTTGGTAACAAGCCCGTAAAATCAATTACATCCACCACACTCATCCACACCCCCCTTGACTGCAACCCCCTCAATCCACCCACATGCCCACCCGTCTTGTCGCTGCTGATGAAGGCATCTCGCCCGACTCACTCACCCCATGCCATGCCATCCTACCGGAAGAGATACCCCCTCATTGTTGTGTCCCCCGGCCCATAAACCCGAGAAGTCTTTATTCGACTTCTCGAACCTAGATACGTCGGACACGTAAACGGCCGCCGACGATACTCCTCGATTAAGAAGATCCAGATAGGGGAATGGAAGTATTGCACAAATCACAACCTCTCTCACACCGCACAATTGATTCGCGATAATTACACCCCCTCGCCAATGCCATTCAACACCACTAGCTAGGTACCGTAGTCGACATCCTTCACATAGTCATGAGCAGCACCGGCACACCTCTCACATAGACCATCACTAGTCTCACCTCCCTTCTTACCCTCCGCAATAACCCTCCTGACAAGCTCATCTCAAACCACGACTCAAGACAACTCGCATCCTAGCACAACTCCACTTACACATTGTCCAATGGCTGCACCATCTCCTATTTATATACTACATCAAATTTCACAAGACCACACACCGCACCTCCACTCGCTTCACACACACTCGCCATTGAATGACATCCACCATTGCCACGCACGTCACACTCCCCGGGGGGGGGGGGGGGGGGGGTAAAAACCCCCTACAAAACCCTTTGGAGAGGTGGGCTCTAGGTGATTCACGGTCTAGTCTTGACTTGTGAGTTCCTTGCGTGGCATAGTTGGGAGGGCTCAAAGACACCAACCGGTTTTAACCCGGTACATGTTGTAAACAATTTCAATTTCAATTTCCGTTGTAGAACCACCATCGCCACGCATCGCACAACTCCCCCGGGGGGGGGGAGACAAAACTCCCACAACTCACTTTGAAGAGGTAGGAATAGGAGGTTAACGGTATAGCCCCGGCTTGTAAGTTCCCATGTTGGCGGAGCTGGTAGGGCCTAGAGAAAACACCCGGTTTCACCCGGTACATGTTGTAAAAAATATATATATATATATACAAAACCGCGCGGCACGCGTGCCTTTTCGCTCTGTATAGGATTGGGTTTATAGTAAGCGCCATCGCAGTGTATTGTAGTCAAGCTGAAGAGGCATGTTGTGGCTCCCTCGCCGAATAATTCAATTATTTGGGTTGGGATCCTTCCATTATAAAGAATTTTTATCTTTCAGGTCACCTTTGTAATGTATCTGCCAGCGGGCGGTTTAACGATGTAGTCCTTTTCCTTCATATCTCGCTACCTCATTAACTACTGACAAATATACGAACGGAATGCGGTAATGCGTATTTATCTCATACTCCAAAACACGCAAGCATACATGTAAAACAATTTCTTACAAGAAAAGCAGTGGAGGCCACCAAGCAAAAATAAGAAAAGAGGAAAAAACTTTAGCCCGAGGAACATGAAGGCATGCCACAGCGGCCGCACTGCCCTTTTGAGAAGCGTGGCGGAGATGAGAAACCATAGTGCCATGAAGAGCACTAGAAAGACGTTGCATGAATTCACGTCGCATATCCCCCCCACAACGCCGACAAGGAACAAAAGTAGATCGACGAACGAAATGTTGCATACGAACATAACTGTCAAAGCGCAAGGAGCGAGAGTCAACCGCACCAATGCCAATGAAGCGACGAACAACCACCAAAATAGCCACGCGATTATCCAACTCAGCCGCCATCGGCGCCAACTGGCCCCCATCCTCCATGGCGAAGGGATAGTATAATCAAGTATACGTGTCCTTTTGTATTTCCTTTGATAATTTGAGCATTTCTGCCGTGTCGATGTCGTTTGTCTGAGATTACGAGTGCTACCCGCCATACTTACTCCCGCCGCCATTGACTAGCCTTCGCTTGACCCAAGGAAATGTTTTGCCCTTTCCCGATCCCCAATTTTTTTAGAGTATAACGATTCGGTTCTCTATCTTGTAAAGTAGCCAATCGGGGTGGTATGCGAAAGTGGACATCTCACCTCTCTCCTGCCACGCACGCGGCGTTGTGATGAGCCGCACGGACCTCCCATAGTTGAGCTGTTGATTTGTCTTGCGTAGATCTCCAAAACTGTAGGAGATATGGTATCGATATGTATTTGTGTGTGCATAGCATATTATAGACAAAGACTCGAAACGTCATGTCAACATGAACTATGCTTCAATTTTGGCATTATTTTGTTGCGGTTTTTAGCCTGCACAACGACTAGCATCGTGGCCATCCGGCACAAAAGCAGCGTTGCGGCGGCAATAATGGCGTAGCTATTCCGGCAAGGACTTTCTTTCTTTGTACATTTATTGTAATCAAGATTTCAGGGAGTCTACACCGATACAACCCGGCTATAGCGACGCGACAGCCCAATAATATTCGCTATTAGGTAATTAGGCGCTATCGCGATGCTATAGTCGAGCTCTTTTGTGTACGTGGATGCCTGTGGTGGACAATGAAATTATTTGGGTTGGGATCCATGAAAGATAAAGTTTTTAATCTTTCGTTTGTCGTCAATACACTGCCGCTGTAATTTATCGGCTGGTACGCTACCGCTCTATTGACGGACCTCACCGGTGTTCGGCCGTTGCAAACTTAGATGAACGTGAAAACTCTATTGGCGGTTAGTAAATTTCTGGATTAGTCGACTCCGTTGCGACACTCGACTTCGTACCTTAAGACTTCGTCAAACGATTTTCGATGCCAACACGCAAGTCAAAGGTGAAGAAGGAAGACCCCAGTTCACTCGCTAACGGACAACAAGTACCGTCTTCGAGAGTTTGCGAGATTTCTTTTGAGCTAGCTCGATACGAGCTTCAACGAACTTTTAACGTCCTAAGTGATTTATGCGATGTTGATCGTGTGACTTGTGCTCGGTAGTTTACAATGGTTGAACGACGAGCATGCTACTCTACAGTTCGGCACGACGCGTGTTTTCACCTCGATGGACGGGAGGAAAGTAGAGACCAAGACGGAGGGGTGCCTTCAAGAATGTCTCCTAGTGTCATCCAACAAAGTTCACAAGCTCGTGCGCGAGATGCGCCGAAGCAAAGGACGTAACGCTTAGTTCTTGGTGATCAACGTCACGCCAATTGAAAACAACCGACCGAGTTTTATATAGGAGGAAGGTAATGCAAAACAAACGTAGTAATCCCCGGATTGAATATAGAAATTAAATTGTTTTACAACATGTACCGCGTGAAACCGGCTGTTGTCTCTAGGCCCTTCCAACTATGCCGCGCATGCAACTTATAATTTAGGGCTAGACCGTGAACCGCCTAAATCCCACCTCTCCAAAGGGCGTTGGGATTTTTCCTCCCCCTCCCCCCGCAGGGGGAGTGTGTCGTGCGTGAGGGTGGTAGCAGTCAGTCAAGGGCGTGTGTGGGTGCGGTAAGTGGAGGTGCGGCGTGTGGTCGTGCGAAGTTTGGTGCGGTATATGAAAAGGAGATGGTGCAACCAATGGACACTGTGCAAGTGGAGTTGTGTTAGAACGCGTGTGGTGTCGAGTCGTGTTTTCGAGACGGGTTTATCATGAGGGTCAATGCGGAGGGAAGAAAGGGAGGTGAGACTACTTATTGTGGATGTGTGAGATGTACCTTTGCGGCTTATGACAATGGGAAGGATGTCGACCTCGGTACCATGCCAGTGTTGTCGAATGGCATTGGCGAGGGGGTGTATTTATCGTGGATGAGCTGTGCGGTGTGGGAGAGGTTGTGGTCTGTGCATTACTTCCATTCCCTATCTGAATCTTTTTTAATGAAGAGTAGCGCCGACGGCCGTTCGTATGCCCGACGAATATAGGCTCGAGGAGCCGGATGAAGTCGGGATTGTGTGCGGGTGGTCGCAGTACTGAGGGGAGGGTGGCAGAGCACGAGGTGAGGGAGTCGGGCGAGAGGCCTTCGTCAGCATCAACAAGACGGGTGCGCATGTGGGTGGGGTGAAGAGGGTGGCAGTCAAGTGGATTGTGGATGAATGTGGCTGATGTGAATGATTTGACGGGCTCGTTACCAAAGTCAGCCGTGATGGTCTCCCATCGGCCTCCGTTGTGGCGCTCCATGACGAGGGAGAGGAGGAATTGAAGCGTGCTTTTGTGGCGGTCATGTCTAAGGCCGGACATAGAGGGGCAGTTACCGGCCATATGACCGTTGCCAGTGAATTTGGAGCACAAGCATGGGAAAGCGTAGGGTGGGGTTGTGAGAGAGAAGGCAGGTGTTGTGGACTCCCCATATTATTTCTTGCTTGTGTGTGAATTAGATATTGGTTAGTGATGTGTGATTTTTGTGGAGGGTGAAGTCCGCTAAGGCTAGGGATCAGCCATCGATGCATCGTCGATAGTATCATCATCACCTGGTGATAGTGCCATCGATGTGATAGGTTGCGACATCGACATCGACACGATGGCTGTAGTGCTAGTGTCTATGCCATCAATTATCAAAACAATTGGAAAATATTGATTATCTAAGCCCGATGTATCGATATATCGTCCAAAATATCGATACATCGGCGATAATATCGGCTTAAATTGCCATCGATGTCAGCATCCCAAACTATCAACACCATCAACATCGACAATCCAAAATATCAATACCATCAACATCGACGTTTCAGAATGTCATTACCATCAACATCGACAAAATTCACTTGATCCCTAGCCTTAAAGTCCGCCCCGTCCGCAGCGGCGCGGGTGAGGAGGGCGCCATGTTGGCTGGCTTGTTAGAGGTGGTGTGTTTGGTGTTGTATGAGTGTGCGTCAGTCTTGAGGTTGGTGTGCTTGTGGGGCGTGGGTTCTCCTAGGGTTCGGGGTATGAGTGTGTATGGCCATGTCCAGGTGTCTATCGACACGATTGAACCCGTGGTGAAGGTCGTGTCGGGTGGGTGGCCATCTGCAACTTGGTTAGCGAGAGCGTCTGCGAGGTCGTTGCCGATAGAGTGTGTCAAAGTTGAGGGGGCAATAAGGAATGCTTACACTCGGTGAGTGACACTGCATGTCATCTCACCCTCAGCAAGTGCCTAGCACTTGCCTATCACAGGACACGCACTCACCTTGTGGTGAGCACACGCCAACATATATTCTGAGCCTTTAGATGATATCTAACGCTCAGCAACTTGCCACTATCAGCAACGTAATCCTCTCTATTGTTGATTGGCTTATCATCTTATTGTGCTGAGTCACAGCCGTACTATCACGATGCTACTCGACCAACATTGCTGTGTAGCAACTTGATTACCACACAAAACCATGTCTCGCAACACTCCCCCCTGCTACGCAGGCAATCCCATGATGGCATTGCACAACTTGCCATGCCTTGCACTCACTAATGGCTTGGTAAGCACATCAGCAAGCATGTTCTCCGTCGCACAATATTGCACCTCGATGTCTCCGCTCTCCACCTTCTCCCGACAGAAGTGGTACCTCGCGTCCATGTGCTTGCTGCGTCCGGTCGTCATGCTATTCTTTCTGAGTGCAATACAACTCTGATTGTCCTCGTGAATTGTGATGGGAGACCCGGAGTCTTGGTGAGACTCGTGGAGTAGTTGCTTCAAAAACATCGCCTCCTGAGTGGCCGCAGTCAGCGCCATATACTCTGCCTCCGCTGTCGACAACGCCACAGTTTGTTGCCGCTGACTTTTCCAGCTCACCGCTGCACCGTTGAGCATGAACACATACCCCGTGCGAGAGCGCCGCTCGCCAATATCACTCGCGTAGTCAGAATCTGACCATCCTACCACCTGTGATGAGGGTGCGCCACCGTACATCAAGACCGAATCTGCGGTCCCCTTGGAGCACCCTCTTGGCATGCTCCCAATGTGACTGAGAGGGGTCGGACATGTACCTACTAAGGTGGCTAACAGCCATGGTGATGTCGGGCCGTGTGCTTACGGAAGCGTACAACAAGCTGCCGATCAAGCTTTGGTACGGCACTAGACCGGGAGGCAACCTTGATGTCGATGTCTCCACACAATTGCTCAAAGCATCGACCGCCATAGGTGAGCCAACTGGCTTGCAGCCCATCATGTTGAAGCGCTCCAACATATCTAAGACGTATTGCTGTTGTCCAATCCTGATGGTGCGGCTGCCACGATCACGCTCGACTGTCATGCCAAGCAACCAAGACACTGGACCGAGGTCTTGCACGTTGAACCTTTCGCCGAAAGCCGACTTGAACCCAACGATGAAGCTACCCGCTGGTCCGACGATGATGCTGTCGTCCACGTACAACGCCAAGACATAAAGCTCACCCTCCTTGATGAAGACGTAAATGCCGGGATCCACCTTGGATTGGGTAAAGCCATACTCTTCTAGCCATGCTGTGATGGTCTTATTCCAGTTCCTAGGAGCTTGCTTGAGGCCATACAATGATTTCTTCAACAAACACACTCGCTCCTCTCCATTGATGTCCAAGTGACGGAATCCTTCCGGCTGCTTCATGTAGATTTCCTCCTCGATATCGGCCTCCAAAAATGCCGTCACCACATCAAGCTGCTCCACCTCCCAATCATTATAAGCAGCAAGCGCGAGCAACGTTCGAATAGAAATCACCCTCACTGTGGGAGCAAAGGTCTCGTGGTAGTCCACACCCTTCTCCTGAGTAAACCCGCGAGCCACAAGTCTTGCTTTGTACCTTGCAATCTGTCCATTGGCATCGCGCTTCAGCTTGAACACCCACTTGGAATCTACGAGTTTGCGACCGGCAGGACAAGGGACCAATGTCCAGGTTTTCCGAGATACAAGTGAGTCGTACTCGCTCTTGATAGCTGCCTCCCACTCCCCCGATTGGGGACTCCTCAGCGCTTGCTTGTATGACACCGGCTCTTGAACGGTCGGGCTGCTGGATGACTTAATAGCCGCGGTACTTCCCGTAGTCCATCTATCTCCCGAAGCGCTTACTGAACGGAGATTATACCTTGGACTGGGTACGCATTGCTGTGGTGCGGCAGTGGATCGAAGATTATACCTAGGACGTGGAGTCTCCCCCAAATGCATGTCCCGTTCATCTTCCGTCGACCTGGAATGCTGCCGCGACTCCCGTAGCGGCTACTCCCCCGAAGGTGTATCCCGTTCTTCGCTACACATGGTGCGCGGGATGCTGTCCTCTTCATCATCAGTGCGTTGCTCCGCATTGCACTCCCCCATGGAGAGGACTGCAGCCTCATCGAACACCACGTTACGGCTGCACACCACCCGACGAGTAGCAGGATTGTACACCAACCACGCAGGTGATTCGGAAGCGTAGCCCACAAAGACACCCTTCCACGCGCGATCGTCAAGTTTGCGGCGTTGAGACTTGTCTACGTGGACATAGGCCGGACAGCCGAAAACCCGCATGGAGCTCAAATCAGCTCGTCTACCGGTCGCCAAGGTGAAAGGTACACCGCCGACTCCGCTACTATGCACATGATTGCGGACATGCACCGCAGCGGCCATCGCTAGAGCCCAATACGATTTAGGCAGCGCGGCTTGCCGGATCATTGACTGCGCCATCGGGACCAATGTCCCCCACTGCCGCTCAATCCGGCCATGTTGCCAATGCGCGTAAGGGGCAGTGATCTCCACAGCGATGTTAAACTCATCCAAGAGGTTTCGGAAGGCAGCACCTAAGAACACCGTGTCATTGTCCACCCTAAGACGACGAACCGTGTGCCCAAGAGAGCGGATGGTAGTCAACATGCGACGGAACGAGGCGGGAGCCTCATCCTTGGAGCGGACCGCATCATGCAGCATGAAACGGCTCCGGAAATCAACCGCACACAAGCTGTACCGCCGTCCTCCCAAAGATGGAACACTCATAGGACCGCAAAAGTCTAAGCCGAGGACCTCAAAGACACCAACGTTCCGGTCAGCCGGCTCACGAGAGATACGGTGGACGTGCGACTTACACATAGCACACGTCTCACAGAAGCCCAGCTTCTCCGACGAAGAAAACGCCACACCCTCCACCTGAGTTGCCAAGAGCCCGTCCAATTGCGACTCGCCAAGGTGACCGAGTCGGGAATGCCACAACCGTTTTTCCAATGGCGCAGTGGCGACCGCACATTCTTTAGCGTGACAGGAGTCTATTGAACCATGCAAACACAGTTAGTGTGGAAGATAACGTACGCAAACGTAGTTACAGTCACAGTCCCGCAAACGGAACAGTTAAGGCGACAACCAGCCTACAGGCGTGGTGTCGGGACAACAGAAGTGTGAGAGCTGTAGCCTAGCGACAGCTCTGTACCGAGTCAAACAGTTTATCGGTATGTCCGATCTAGACATGTACTAATCATATCTAGAGTAGCTTACAGTAGCTATCTGCAACTAATACGTATGCTGGGAGGGGTTTGGTGAGCATGTCAGCCACCATCTGGTCAGTGGGGAGGTACCTCAACTTGATGGTCCCTTGCTCCACGTGGTCTTTGAGAAAGTGCCACTTCAGGCCGATGTGTTTAGTCTTCTCGCTGACCAAGGCATTCTGGGAGTATGCAATGGCGCTTTGGTTGTCCTCCCAGATGGTGGTGGTTTCGGTGATGGGGGAGTCGAAGATTTCCCCCAGGAGTTGTCGGAGGTGGAGTCCCTCCTTGGTGGCGTCAGCCGCAGAGTAGTACTCGGCTTCACACGTGGATTGAGCCACACAAGTCTGTTGTTTGGACTTGTAACTGATTGGCCCGCGTCCGAGGGTGAAGAGATAGCCCGAGCGAGACTTGCGGGTGCTGCTGTCGTTGGCCCAATCAGCGTCGGCAAAGCCTGTGAGTTGGAGACTGTGGTCCAGGCCCCCCCCCAACGTCAGGCGCATGTTGATGGTGCCATGGAGGTAGCGGAGGACCTTTTTCAGAGCCTGCAAGTGTGCCTCGGTGGGCGAGGCTTGGGCAGAGCCGAGGATGCTCAATGCCGTGGAGACATCGGGGCGTGTACAAACGGCGGCGTACTGAAGGCTGCCCAGGAGGCTTGGGTAGACGTCCTTGGCCACTCCTGTGAGAGAAGGCGAGTTCAAGTGTGTAAGGCCGGCGAGGAAGCCTGGGTCCATCGGAAGGGACGACGGCTTAGAGTCAGACATGCCGTACTTGGCGAGGATGTCGCGCAGGTACTTGGACTGGTCCAGCGAGATTGTGCGCGTGGAGCGATCGCGGGTAATGTGCATGCCGAGGAGTTGGGAGAGGTCGCCTAGGTCCTTGATTTTGAACCGTGCTCCGAGTTGGGCTTTGAACGATGCGAGCCAGGTGGCATCATTGCAGGCCGCGGGAATGTCATCGACGTACAGGGCGATCATGGCGAAGACGTGGCCGGCGCGGTAGATGTAGATGCACGGGTCGGAAACGCATTGTTGCCATCCATGGTCGACGAGCCACGCACGAAGTAGCATGTTGAACTCGCGGGGGGACTGCTTAAGGCCGTAGAGGCAACGCTTGAGGTGACAAACCTTGGACGTTCCATCGGTGAAGCCGAGGGGCTGGCGGATGTACACATCCTCCCGGATGGGGGCGTAGAGAAACGCTGTGTCGATGTCAAGTTGGCAGAGTTCAAGGTCGCGGGCGGCTGCAATGGTTAGGAAGAGACGCAGGCTGGCCATGCGGATGACCGGGGAGAAGGTCTCCGTGTAGTCCAGTCCAGCGCGTTGACTGCACCCCTTGGCGACGAACCGCGCTTTGAAGCGGGAGACGTCGCCGGCTGTATCCGACTTGACTTTAAAGATCCACATGCTGTTAACGACCATGCGGCCGGGGGGGAGGTCCACAAGGTCCCACGTGCCGTTGCTGATGAGGGAGGAATACTCCTGTTGCATAGCGGCTTGCCATTGGGGGGCTTGGGCGCTGTCCAGCGCAGCTCGGTAGGATTTTGGTTCCACACACTCTCGGGCGGAGAGGAGGGCGACGGCAGTAGGGGACGTGCCGGCAGGTGTGTGTGGGGGACCAGTGACAAGGTTGGGGACGTGAGGGTGCTCAAAGATGTCCTCTTGAGCTTTTCCTTGTTCAGGATCACAACACGCCGTGACGAGTGTGGGTGGGTAGTCGGACAGGTGGGCAACCATATCGCCGTAGCGAATGGGGTGGGAGCGGAGCCGAGCATGGCGAGGGGTTGGCGGGGGGGGTAGGGGTGTGGGTGATGTGAGGTCAATGGGGTGGGATAGGGGTGAGTCTGCGGGGACGTCGTCCGAAGAGTCGGTGATGGCCGAGTCGACGGAGGGTTGTGTGTCGAAGCCTGGGGTGTCTTCCTGAAAGACAACATGTACGGAAGTGGTGATGCGACGTGTTTCCGGATTGTAGACACGATACCCGGGTGCGTCAGGGGGATAGCCCACCATGACGCCGCGAAATGCTTTTTCACTGAGTTTCCGACGTTGTTTGTCGGGGACCTTGGCGAAAACGGCGCAGCCGAAGACGCGGAACTTGGAGGCGTTGGGCACTGACGACGTAAGGAGTGTGAGGGGGACGCCCCCATGAGGTCCGACCGAGCGACTATACGTGCGGTTGCGAAGGTACACAACTGTGCTGACAGCGCACGACCACATGGAGTTGGGAACGGCCATGTTGTGGAGCATCGCCGATGCATTGTCCCGGATGGTGCGCCAGGGACGTTCGGCCTTGCCGAGCATGTGGTGGGCGTATGGGGCAGAGAACTGTACCCCGACGCCGAGGTGTGCGCACATCTGGCGAGTGACAGCAGCTTCAAACACAGAGTCAGAGTCAAATTTGAGGACCGGTGCGAACGCGCCCGTCTGGGAGTGATGGCGGGCATGCAGGTGTTTGATGTCCAAGAGGATGGTTTCCAATTCCGAACATGCGTCGTCTTTAGACTTAAGGAACCGCACCCACATGTAGTTGGTGTGGTGGTCGATGACGAGCAAGCAGTAGCGGAGGCCATGTGGGGAGGGGACATTGACCGGGCCCCAGAGGTCAGCGGACAGGTTGAGGAGGGGGTGGGATGGCTTCGCGCAAGCGGCTGTGTTGCGTGGTGCAGCTGTGGCTTTGTGAAGGAGACAAGAGTCGCACGAAACTTTGGTTACAGCGCTAGTTAACACAGGGCTAGTCGGGACACCGTGAGTATGTTGGGCCTGAAGGCTTTGCATGTTGAGGTGGCCATATCGACGGTGCCATAGGACGGGATCACACTGGGCAGTAAGGGCAACCTGAGGTGAGGGGTCAAGTGCCGGCGGGGCGGATGGGCTGGAAGGGAGGGCCGGCTGGTGGGGAAGGAGGTAGAGACCGTTTCCGGACGGTTCTAGCATACCCATGCCTGTGGGTACCAAAAGCAAACCAGTGTCAGAGTTGGAGGGGAATATGAATTCACAACCGCTGTGAGTTTGCATCCAGCTGACACTAAGGAGTCTGCCGATACGCTGTGCTGAACGAGATGATAGGTCAGGGGTGTAGAGTGCATACACAGTGCGGTGAATTAGCTGGCCAGAGGCAAGTCTGACAGAAAGTCGCACTGAGCCACTGCCCTTAACGTCAACGCCGACACCGCCCACGCGAGAGGGAGTGGAGGGGGGCGTGAATTTCACGAAGTCATCTCGGAACGCAGTGAGGTTAATCGAGCAGGCGGAATCAACGACCCAAAACTTTGACAGATTACGACCCGGGGCGAGGGAAGAGGAGAATGCCACAGAGCTGAATGGGACACTCACCTCGTCGTCAGCGTCGTCATCAACGCAGTCCGCGAAGGTGGGTAGGCAATCGGTGTCATCGGCGGGGGCGTCGTCGGCAGGGACGTCGCTCAGCAGCGCAGCGTGAGCAGAGGGGGTGCCGTCGGCGGCGCCGTACTTCTGGACTGTCAGCCTACGCTTGGCAAGATTCCACTTAAGAATAGCGTCATCAGTGGCATTGCACGCGGACATGAGATGGTGGAGGCTGCCACAAACGCCACACTTGTTGGGTCGATGGCCGCGAGGGTTACGGTGTGGTGGGCCTCGACCGCTGTGCGAGCCGCGGCCCGCAGCGACGAACGCGGAGATGGGAGGAGGTGATATGTCCGGAGCGGTTGCGTCCGGAGCAGGGTTGTCTTCCATGTTGTGCGCAAGGTGTAGAATGCTCGCCATAACTTCATCAGCCGACATGATGTAGTCCGTGTCGAAGGCGTTGATGACGCATTGCTTCGCCTGACCGTGTGGGCCGCTGCTAGAAATGCCGCGCAGCATGAGGAGACCGAGGTGGTGGGGGTGGATGGCAACGGAGCCATCAGCCAACTGGCATGTGTCGTTGTACTCGTCAAAGGTCTGGCGCATGTAGTGGACATAGTCACTGAGTGACTGACCGGGGCGCTGTCTGACCGTGAGATTGTCCAAGAGGGACAAGGAGCGAGCAAAAGACCGACAGTCGAGGCGTTCACAAAGGATGTCCCACGCGGCAGCGGCGCAGTCTGGGCGTGCTGGAGAAACGCATTTCATGGCTTGGTCAGCGCGCTTATTCGCGCTGGCTGCATGGAGGAGCAGCGTGTAGGCGTAGTGTTGCGCTTGTTCGTCGAGCCAGACGCCGGAGTCGCGGATGGCCAGCTGAGGAATGAGGTATGCGGCCTTGATGGAGAGGAAATTAAGGAAGGTCCTCTTCCATTGCTTAAAGTCCGTGGTCGGGCACATGACGGGGACCGACATCTTCATGGACCGGTTGAGGGCGTCCTTGTCGAAGCCGGGGGCTTCGTGTGCCGCCCGGTTGATGACCACCGGGTCGATAGTGGGGCGACGACGGCCCCGGGGGTTGGGGTCGCCATGTTGGAGTGGGGGAGAGTGCCGGCCATGAAAGGGAGGAGGTGGGCCACCGGGAAAGGGAGAGCGGCCGGCCATGGGACGCGGCGGGCCGTACGAGTGCGGGTGGTCACGGTAGGGGGGGATGAGATGAGAGGGCGCCTCCGTGATATGGGGGCCGGGGTGGTGAAGGGCATATCCGGCGTGGGGGAAGGGGGGAGGTGGTGGGAGGTGATCAACCCGGATGGCGTGACGCGAGGGGTCGTAGTGCGCCTCGGCACGCGCGGGCTCGCGGGGCGCATCGTGGCGGCGCTGTGCGACTGTGGGGTCGCTAACAGGGGCTGCAGCAGGAAAGAGTGTTTCTGCGTCCGGGGTTACGAAACCAGGCTGGGTATGGTCACTCAGGTGGAGGGTGTGACCGTCGTGGCTGTGCCGGACGGGTTCGAGTGGGGCATCGTGGCGGCGCTGAGCTACAGGGGGGTGCGGATTAGCACCCGCAGCAGCGACAGCACCCTCGGCCGACTGCGAGTCGATACGAGCAGTTAAGCTCGCCACTTGCGCAACGAGCAGCGCGAGAGTATCGGGGGGGTGATCGAGGGTGCTCTGGTGAGAGCCTGACTCAGGGGAATCAGCAGGTGAATCAGGCGGGTTTTTCTGCTCCATTTCGACAGAGGGAAAAAAAAGAAAGAGCTGAAGGAAAAAACAGGCAGCGGTAAAAACCGCTAGCCGGACTCGTGCCTAACAGCGGTATGCTAAGAGACGGCCTGATGCCCGCCGACCCCTCGGCCTGTAGCCCCGGGGTGTCTCAGAGCACCTTTTCTGTATCCTCCACCCAGTGTGGGGCACAAGTCGAGGCCAAGGCCAGGACAGGTGGAGCGCTGCGCTGGTGGCTGATGCGCGAGGCTAGTATAAAAATAAAAATAAAAGGTAAGCTACGGCTGGCGTGCGACCTGTGGATGCGTATTCACCCGACAGTGCACCCCCCCGTTCTCCAGCTTGGACCTGTGTGCACCCTGTCCACACACGACGAGTGCGTCGGTGTGGTTGGCTGGCTATCTCCGGCGGGTGGCTGGCTTAAGAGGGTGGTGGCGGGTTTTAAAAATCGCAGTTTATACTGGCGATACCGCCGACTACAGGTTGAAAGTACTAGGTGTCTATAGAAACTTGCCTTCTGCGGGAGAGCTGTCGATCGCAGCTCGCCGAACCAGGTTGTCGCGCGTGAGTGACGTGAGGCGGGGGCCCATAACCTATTGAACCATGCAAACACAGTTAGTGTGGAAGATAACGTACGCAAACGTAGTTACAGTCACAGTCCCGCAAACGGAACAGTTAAGGCGACAACCAGCCTACAGGCGTGGTGTCGGGACAACAGAAGTGTGAGAGCTGTAGCCTAGCGACAGCTCTGTACCGAGTCAAACAGTTTATCGGTATGTCCGATCTAGACATGTACTAATCATATCTAGAGTAGCTTACAGTAGCTATCTGCAACTAATACTTCAGCCTTCACAATGATGCGGACCGAGCCCACTCCAACAGCGCGGGCGCTGATACCCTTCACCCAAAGCCGTCCGTTGTATGTGATTGCGCACGACTCTCGATGCGCATGCCCTTTTGACGAAGATCACGCTCGACGGTATCCATGTTGAGGTCGTGTACGTCCCACGTGTCGGTGATGGAGTGGTATTCGCTGCGCAGGCCCTTCACCAAGTACATGATGATACGCCGGTCGTGGACGACGTCCCCAACTCGGGCAAGCTGTCGTTGCAGTCGAACTAACCGGTTCAGGTATTGAATGCCGCTCTCGCCGTCCGCTTGCGGCGTCCCCATAACCTGTCGAAGTTGAGGGGGCAATAAGGAATGCTTACACTCGGTGAGTGACACTGCATGTCATCTCACCCTCAGCAAGTGCCTAGCACTTGCCTATCACATGACACGTACTCACCTTGTGGTGAGCACACGCCAACATATATTCTGAGCCTTTAGATGATATCTAACGCTCAGCAACTTGCCACTATCAGCAACCTAATTCTCTCTATTGTTGATTGTCTTATCATCTTATTGTGCTGAGTCACAGCCGTACTATCACGATGCTACTCGACCAACATTGCTGTGCAGCAACTTGATTACCACCCAAACCATGTCTCGCAACAGATTGGTTGTGTGTCTTTATTTTGCCTAGATGGGTGCGAATGCCTGATTTGTAGCGTGTTTTTAGGATGTGTGTGATTGAGTAAAGTATGTCGCGGTGGATGTGATGTTGGTAGGCAGATGGGTTGTTCTTGAAGCCTTGGATAAGGCGGAGCGAGCATGCGCCGGATTAACTATACATCCTGTGGACTCGCCGCGTGTAAGTCGGTAGTGGGATCACCCCATCGAGAAACTGGCCCGATGAAGGGTCAGCGGCTCAACATATTGTCATATGCATAGCGCGCTGAGCTCAATCGATACCTCAAAGGCGTAAAGGAGCATGGCTTAGTTCGCCCAAATCACACTGATTTTGGCTCGCCAATCTTTTTGGCGCGAAAAGCTGACAACTCGCTTCGCATGTGCATCGAGTACCGTGGTTTTAACGAGGTTACACGTAAGGACGCTTACCCACTTCCGCGTGTGGACGACACTTTCGATGAACTGAAAGACGAAATCCTTAAGACCATCTTGACTTAGCGTATGGTTACTGGCGAATTCGAGTTCGTGGAGAGGACGTTCACAAGACTGCGTTTCACACACCTCATGGTCTTATGGAGTTGGTCGCCATGCCATTCGGATTGTGCAACGATAAATCAATGTTTTAGCGGATGATGAATGTCATTCTAGGCGACTTTTTACGTAAGCTCGTTACCTATATAACTCGACGACGTTTGTGCTAACTTTGCCTTTATTTAGAGGAGCACCTAGAGCACCTTCGTCTTGTCCTTCAACGTTTTAAGGAGGAAAGCTTGATGTTGCGTCTTAAGAAATGCTACTTCTTCGGTCTTCATGAGATGAAGTAATTGGGCTACACTGTGTCGGGAGGTAAGATTACGATCTCGACCAAGACAGTCGGTGTTGTTAATTTTTTTGCATGTCTCTACGACGCGGATTGAAGTTCGCAGCTTCATGCCAGTTTTGCAATTGTTACGCCAAAATCATCCATCATTTCAGTGACATAAAGGTTCCATTGACGAACTTGCTGCGGAAGCCTAGCCATAAAAGGTTACGCTAACGCTTGCGTTGTTGGAAGCCTTCGAGACTCTCAAGTTGCGGCTTATTTTCGAGCCACGCTTGATCCTTCCGGAGGTCAGCTCGGACGCGACATTCGCCGTCGTTACTGTTGAGAGACATAGTGTTGTGTGGTAATCAAGTTGCTGCACAACAATGTTAATCGAGTAGCATCGTGATAGTACGGCTATGACTCAACACTATAAGATGACAAGCCAATCAGCAATAGAGTGGATTATGCTACTGATGGCGGCAAATTGCTGAGCGTTAGATGTCATCTAAAGGCTAAGAGTATACGTTGAGCGTGTGCTCACCACACGGTGAGTGCGTGTCATGTGATAGGGAAGTGCTAGGCACTTACTGAGGATGAGATGGCATGTAGTGTCACTCACTGAGTGTAAGTATTACTTATCACCCCTCAATTCTAACATGTTATGGGCCCTCAAGGTGCTAGTTGTTGGAGACCTTTGTCTTGACTGGAACCTAGAGCCCGCTTCTCGAAGAGTGGTAGACCTTTGTGGTGTCACACGATACGTGACGTGTGGCTTGTTCACAAATTGGCTGGCTCTTGTGTTCGTAGCTTTATTTCGATGCCCGATTGGTAGCGACTTGTTTATGTCGCTTGGAGCCTTGAACCCGTGAACATCGACTCGTGTGACGTGAAGATCGGCTTGCATTCCTTTGTTCTAGTTTTGCGCTTTCTGGAATTTAATGCGATTCCGGAGCTTGTCACTTGCCATTTTCCTTCTCTCTTGAAAGCCTATAGTGGTCCAACTAAAGTTTTGGAAAGGTATTTTACCGCAAGATTGAAAACTGAAAATTGTTTACAATAGACACCGAGTTAACGGTTGTTGTCTTTGGGCGTCCATGTGATCAGGCTTTCTAGAGTACCTTTTTGATCATAGGATATACGCCATGAATCCACTAATCCCAACCTCTCCAATGGCAATAACAATAACGTAAAAATCATGCTAGTAAACAGTAAGTGTACACTAGTTATGAAAAATATTTATCGCTAGTCTCCACGATGCGCAGCTTGCTCCAGCTGTTGCGAGACCGTTGAACATCCCAGATGTCGTGCCGGAGCTAAGGGGGGGGGGGGGGGGGGGGGGGGAAGGCATGCAAAAACTCCTGGCACATGCCGTCGACGGTCCCGTCCCGATCCACCGTCCGAGATATCGATGCTCCTCCCGTCGCAGCTCGCCTCCTAGCCTAGACTTCCCTACCCCTCCGGGGGCCGGGGAGAGAGGAAGTCCATAGTTTTAAACGGGGTCTGGTTAGCGTTGCTGCCTCCGCGCCAGTTTTTCTCATGTCCCTTGTCCGTCTGTGTTTGTTTCCAACACCTATATGATCGTGCGAAATCCCCCCGTACCCTCCCTCATTTGTATACGCTGTCAAGGGGCCGCCTTTATAACCAAAGTGCCGTTACGATAACCCTAGGCACCATGCCTTAGGCAGCCTATCGATAAATGGGTACCGACTAGGGGAGAGGGTGGTCGATCTCGCTGTTCGAGTCACCACTCAAAAGATGATGGGTACGGAAATTATTCATCCGAAAACCCTCCGTACCGGGTTTTCCGGAGGCGGTCGATAATGTTGACCTCCGCCGCCAGACCGTGTCGCTCCTCCGGCTGCGACCCTCCATCGTCCTTCGTAGCTCCTAGCCTCACTCCCAGGGAAACTCGAATCTCACATGGCTGGTCGACTGCTAGCGAGCCTTGCCCTAGCGTTGCTTCCCGGCTGCTCGCTGCCAACTCCAACACCCGCGTCCCACCGTTGATCCGTCCGTTACCCCTTTCACCGAAAATATTACGCAGACATCGCCCATGCCCCCTTGTCGGGAGACTATTTGAGAGTATTTAGTCGTGAAAAAACATATCGGACGGCCCGAGCGGGAGATCTTAGTGTTGGTGTAAGGATATTTGGTTTTCCGAAACCCTCCGTACGCATGGCTTCCCGAGAGCTGGTGATCCCGCGGATCGCGGCAACCGGTACCTCGTTTAGCCCCCTACCGTGCCAAGCATGGCACGGCTACATGGCTACCAGGACCCACCGCGTGGAGGTAGAGGTGGGTGCCGACGGGTCTGCGAGCGCACCCCACTCCGGGGCCGCTGCCGCTGCGCCGGCGGGAGCCATTTTACCGCAAGTGTACTAACAATCTCGTACGAGGTCACTTGGCCCGTTGAACAACCTTTTGAGACTCGTTTCTGATCACCGTGGCTGTGTAAACACGGGGAGTACAGCTACGTATCCGGTAAAGCCTTTGTCGTCTCTTTTTTTGAGCCGTGTTGCCCGCCTCTTGACCGGTACTTGGTGCTTTTCTTGGTGGCAATTTCCTGATTTTTTTGTGCTCCTGAGAGCGCATCCGACGCACGTGCAATGGACTCCGTAAAACTACCGAAGTTCAGTGGGGAGAGACGAGATTTTGATGTGTGGAAGAAACGTTTCCTTGCATCTGGCCTGATGCAAGAATGGGCTCCGGCTTTGCCGCAGGATGGTGCCGCTTTCTCTCAACAACAAGTCGACATGTACTCCACATTGATTCTTGCCCTGCCGGAGGACGAACTCTCTGTCATCGAGAATGTTAGCGAGGATGCGATGACCTGCGGCCACACTGCGTGGACCGCGTTATTAGCCAATCATTATGACGACGATGGCATTTGTCGGTGTACGGAGCTATTTGAGGACTCGGACACGCCGCAAGGGGACGGCGAGAGCGGCATTCATTACATGAACCGATTAGTTCGATTGCAACGACGGCTTGCCCGAGTTTGGTACGTCGTCCACGACCGGCATATCATCATGTACTTGGTGAAGGGCCTGCGCAGCGAATACCACTCCATCACCGACACGTGGGGCGTAAACAACCTCAGCATGGATGCCGTCAAGCGCGATCTTTGTCAAAAGGGCATGCGCATCGAGAGTCGTGCGCAATCACATAGAGCGGAGCCTCCCACGCCTACGGCTTTTGCACCGTCTCATCATGATGCAACGACTGAATTTTTGAAGCGGCAAGTGTCCGAGCTCCAAGAGTAGCTGAAAACTCTTTGAGCAGGAGCTGCGACTACTCGTCGTGCCTCATATGGCAGAGGCGCAGCGATGATTTTTCGTGGTGTTTGTTATGGCTGTGGTAAGAAGAGCCATCGCAGGTCCAAGAGCTCGGACAACAATAGCGGAGATAACTCTGCGCAAGTGGACTCCCCCGTTGCTTTCCCGGCGGTCATGGACGTGGCGGCCACCCCTGCGAGGCCATTCTCCGAGGCTCAACACATGTTCGAGCGCGATGGGGAAACGTGGATGTGGTTGGCCGACAGCGGCGCCAGCCATCACATGACTAGTGTGCGCCGTGATTTCTGTGAGTATCGAGCGCTCATTGACCGGCTGAGGGTGAAGGGTATTAGTGCCCGCGCTGTTGGCGTGGGCTCAGTCCGCATAATCGTGAACGATGACGATGGAGGGGAGACTCCTGCCATGTTGAAGAATGTGCTCCACGTTCCTGAGCTGTCCCGTCGTGAGACCACGTCTATGTATGTCGTGGTCTTACCATAGGCTTGTCAGCCTCACCCAAGCTCGGCGACAAGGTCATTGTGTGGTGTTAGCTGATCCCGTGGACCACCTTCGTCTTCATGCCGGTCATGGTGGTGGCGTGGTAGTTCCGTTGGAGCGCGCGCATTTGTTGGTGTAGTTGCCGGCGCGGGTTGCTTCGTTGAATCCTACCGCATCGGTCGCCACTGCGCCATTGCAAAAACGGTTGTGGCATTCCCGACTCGGTAACCTTGGCGAGTCGCAATTGGACGGACTCTTGGCCACTCCGCTGGAGGGTGTGGTATTTTCTGCGTCGGAGAAGTTGGGCTTCTGTGATACATGTACAATGTGTGAGGGCTCCATGTGGTCGTGCGCTGTCAGCACTGTTGTGTACCTTCGCAACCGCACGTACAGTCGCTCGGTCGGACCTAATGGGGGCGTCCCCCTCACATTCCTTACGTCGTGGGTGCCCGACGCCTCCAAGTTCCGCGTCTTCGGCTGCGCCGTTTTCGCCAAGGTCCCCGACAAACAACGTCGGAAACTCAGTGAAGAAGCATTTCGCGGCGTCATGGTGGGCTATCCCCCTGACGCACCCGGGTATCGTGTCTACAATCCGGAAACGCGTCGCATCACCACTTCCGTACATGTTGTCTTTCATGAAGACACCCCAGGCTTCGACACACAACCCTCCGTCGACTCGGCCATCACCGACTCTTCGGAAGCCGTACCCGCAGACTCACCCCTATCCCACCCCATTGACCTCACATTACCCACACCCCTACCCCCCCCGGCAGCCCCTCGCAATGCTCGGCTCCGCTCCCACCCCATTCGCTACGGCGATATGGTTGCCCACTTGTCCGACTACCCACCGACCCTCGTCACGGCGTGTTGTGATCCTGAACAAGGCAAAGCTCAAGAGGACATATTTGAGCACCCTCACGTCCCCGACCTTGTCACGGGTCCTCCACACACACCTGCCGGCACGTCCCCTACTGCCGTCGCCCTCCTCTCCGCCCGAGAGTGTGTGGAACCAAAATCCTACCGAGCTGCGCTGGACAGCGCCCAAGCCCCCCAATGGCAAGCCGCTATGCAACATGAGTATTCCTCCCTCATCAGCAATGGCACGTGGGACCTTGTGGACCTCCCCCCAGGCCGCATGGTCGTTAACAACATGTGGATCTTCAAAGTGAAGTCGGATACAGCCGGCGACGTCTCCCGCTTCAAAGCGCGGTTCGTCGCCAAGGGGTGCAGTCAACGCGCTTGACTGGACTGCACGGAGACCTTCTCCCCGGTCATCCGCATGGCCAGCCTGCGTCTCTTCCTAACCATCGCAGCCGCCCGCGACCTTGAACTCTGCCAGCTTGACATCGACACAGCGTTTCTCTACGCCCCCATCCGGGAGGATGTGTACATCCGCCAGCCCCTCGGCTTCACCGATGGAACGTCCAAGGTTTGTCACCTCCTGCGCTGCCTCTACGGCCTTAAGCAGTCCCCCCGCGAGTTCAACATGCTACTTCGTGCATGGCTCGTCGACCATGGATGGCAACAATGCGTCTCCGACCCGTGCATATACCTCTACCGCACCGGCCACGTTTTCGCCATGATCGCCCTGTACGTCGATGACATTCCCGCGGCGTGCAATGATGCCACTTGGCTCGCATCGTTCAAAGCACAACTCGGAGCACGGTTCAAGATCAAGGACCTAGGCGACCTCTCCCAACTCCTCGGCATGCACATTACCCGCGATCGCTCCACGCGCACAATCTCGCTGGACCAGTCCAAGTACCTGCGCGACATACTCGCCAAGTACGGCATGTCCGACTCTAAGCCGTCGTCACTTCCGATGGACCCGGGCTTTCTCGCCGGCCTCGCACACTTGAATTCACCCTCTCTCACAGGGGTGGCCAAGGACGTCTACCCCAGCCTCCAGGGCAGCCTCCAGTACGCAGCCGTCTGCACCCGCCCCGATGTCTCCACGGCGTTGAGCATCCTCGGCTCTGCCCAAGCCTCACCCACCGAGGCACACTTGCAGGCTCTGAAAAAGGTCCTCCGCTACCTCCATGGCACCATCGACATGCGCCTGACGTTGAGGGGGGGCCTGGACCACAGCCTCCAACTCACAGGCTTTGCCGACGCTGACTGGGCCAACGACAGCAGCACCCGCAAGTCTCGCTCCAGCTATCTCTTCACCCTCGGACGCGGGCCAGTCAGTTACAAGTCCAAACAACAGACTTGTGTGGCTCAATCCACGTGTGAAGCCGAGTACTACTCTGCGGCTGACGCCACCAAGGAGGGACTCCACCTCCGACAACTCCTGGGGGAAATCTTCAACTCCCCCATCACCGAAACCACCACCATCTGGGAGGACAACCAAAGCGCCATTGCATACTCACAGAATGCCTTGGTCAGCGAGAAGACTAAGCACATCGGTCTGAAGTGGCACTTCCTCAAAGACCACGTGGAGCAGGGAACCATCAAGTTGAGGTACCTCCCCACTGACCAGATGGTAGTTGGCATGCTCACCAAACCCCTCCCAAGACCTGCACTAGCAAGACACCGAAGTGCGATCCTTGGAGTACAAGACCCAATGCAACGCTTCATCCCGTAGCTACCTTCAGGGGGAGTGTTGTAAGTAATACCGTATACGTATTAGTTGCAGATAGCTATTGTAAGCTACTCTAGATATGATCAGTACATGTTTAGATCGGACATACCGATAAACTGTTTGACTCGGTACAGAGCTGTCGCTAGGCTACAGCTCTCACACTTCTGTTGTCCCGACACCACGCATGTAGGCTGGTTGTCGCCGTAACTGTTCCGTTTGCGGGACTGTGACTGTAACTACGTTTGCGTACGTTATCTTCCACACTAACTGTGTTTGCATGGTTCAATAGTACCGCAAGGGAGCCCCGAAACAAGATGATCCGATAAGTCGAAGATCGAACTTTGCACCTCAGGTCACAATTCTATTATTCTGGGATGGCGAGGTTCCGTCGGAAGAGAGCAATTTACGGAGGAAGTTCCAATCGCTTTAAGAAGACGCGCACTTAAATTTGATGATGATTTTTAATGCGTTGCGGCAAAGCCAGGAATTTGTTGATCTCATTCGCGAAGGGGTACTCTCAAGACCCTTTTTAAGGGAAAGAGGGTTTTTGAGTCTTTTTTTGAATGGACGAGAGACAATCGGATTGAAGCCATAGTTAGGTGTTTTTGGTGTCTCGATTGTAATTGTGGCCCACGGAACTTCGAGCTCCGACTGGGATTGATCTCTAAACTGTATGACAATCACTCAACATGTCATGGAGGAGTTACACTCACTCTTGCCAAAGCGCTTAACCGATCCAAGTGGCAACGAATTCGCCAAGATGCAAAAGATTTATGTGAGTGCTGCATCGTCCGCTGGCGTGCCCAAATTCAACCTCATATGGTTGCGACTCTTTACCCTTTAGTTGTTCCACATAGACCGTAGCATATAGTGGGCCTTGACTACTTGGCACACTTGCCACGTAGCAATGGCTTTGCCAATGTGTTAATTGTGGTCGACAATCTTACTCGAATCGCCCATTTTCTGCCAACCAATGAGACACTGACATCACAGGAAACTGCAATTGTTTTTATAAGGAGTCTACCGCTTATATGGACTACCCCGAGTGCTAATACGTGATTGCAACCCGAAATTCGCCTACGGCTTCTGACATACACTTTGGAGACGCTTCGGAACGCGGCTCAACATGTCTTCCAATCGACACCCAGAGACGGACGGACTATGGGAGCGCGTCCACAATATTTTTCAGCAATTTATGCGCGGTTTCTTCTGCTACGGCGGATTGAACCGGACAACTCGGTTGCCCCATGTCGAGTTTGCGTACAATGCTACTCGTGCAATCGAAGTTGAGCACACACCCTTTGAGGTATTTTTGGCTTTTCGCATGAGCAGCCCCCATACTTGTTTTTTCACATGCATCCCTCAATTCCAGTTTGTCAAGACGCGACGAGGCGATTACATCAGTTACGTCAGTTACACACGCTCGTACATGCGGTGTTACAAGTTCACTAAGATGAGACGCAAGCTCGTAATTTAAATTGAAATTGTTTACAACATGTACCGTATGAACCGGTTGCTGTCTCTGGGCCCTCCCAACAATGCCATTCAAGTAACTTACAAGTCATGGCTAGAACGTTACCCGCCAAAACCCAACCTCTCCAAAGGGTGATGGGGGAATTTACTCCCCCCCCCGGGGAGTGTGTTGTGCGTGGTGGTGGCAGCGTGTAGTTAGGGGCGTGCTTAGGTGCAGTGTGCGGAGGCACGGCGATTGATTCTGCGGGATTTGATGCGGTATACGAATAGGAGATGATGTAGCCATTGGATCGTGTGCGTGTAGAGTTGTGCAATAATGCACTATGTGTCGAGTCGTGTTTTTTACATGAGTTCGTCAAGAGGGTCAGTGCGGAGGGTGAGAAGAGAGGTGAGACTTGTGATGGTGGATGAGTGCGGTTTACCCGTGTGGCTCATGACAATGGGAAGGATGTTTACTTCGGTACCTGGCCATTGTTGGCGGATGGCATTGGCGAGGGGGGTGTATTTGGCGCGAATCATTTGAGCTATGCGGGAGAGGTTGTGGTCCGTGTAATACTTTCATTCCTCTATTTGAATCTTTTTAAGCGAGGAGTATCGGCGGCGACCGTTTGTGTGACAGACGTATCGAGGTTCGAGTAGTCGGATAAAGTCGGGTTTGTGTGCCGGAGGTCTCAGCGCGGGGGGAGGAGAATCTCGGCGGGGAGGATGGCATGGCATTAGGTTAGGGGGTTGAGCGAGAGGCCTTCGTAAGCAACAACAAGGCGGGTGGGCATGTGGGTGGGGTGATGAGGATGTCCGTCATGGGGGGATGGGTGGGTGTGGGGGATGCGAATGACTTGATTGGTTTGCTACCAAAGTGTGCGGAGATGGTCTCCCATTTGCCTCCGTTGTGGCGTTCCATGAGGGAGGAGGAGTTGTAGCGCGCTGTTGTGGCAATTTTGTCTTAGGCCAAACATAGTGGGGCAGTTACCGGGCGTGTGGCCGTTGCTGGTGAATTGGCCACACATGGGGCAACGCAGGGTGGGATTGTGGGTGAGGAGGCGGGTGTTCTGGACGCCCCACATGAATTCATCTTGCTTGTGAGTGAATTTGATGTTGGTGAGTGTTGTGTGTTTTTTGTGGAATCTGAGGTCGGCTCCGTCCTCCGCGGCGCGGTCGAGGAGGGCACTGTGTTTGGTGGTTTGTGAGAGGGGGGTGTGTGTGTGTTTGGTGTTGTATATGTGTGCGTCTTTTCTGAGGTTGGTGTATTTGTAGGGTATGGGTTCCCTAGGGTTTGCGGTATGAGGGTGTAGGGCCATGTCCAATGGCCTATCGACACGTCTGAACCTGCGGTGTGTGTTGTAACGGGTGGGTGTCCGTCCGCAACTTGGTTAGCGAGTGTGTCTGCGAGGTCGTTGCCTAATCAGTGGTTGTGTGTCTTGATTTTGCCGATGTATGTGCGGATGCCTGACTCGCAGCGGGTTTTGAGGGTGTGTGTGATGGAGAGGAGCGTGTCACGGTGAATGTTGTGACGGTAGGCGGATTGGCAGTTCATGTACCCTTGCATTAGACGGAGGGAGCACCCACTGTATGTAAGGAGGTAGTTATGGCCGAGATGGAGGCGCAAGCTCGTACATAACCGTCGACAGCCCACCACCTCGTTCGAAGAGACAAGGTGATAGTTGTTACAAAGAATCTATTCTTACGAGGAGAAGTTAACATGAGGCAACGCGACCGACAACAGCTTGAACCTTTTAATGTCGAGGAGCATATCGACAAGCACATTTACATATTTAAACTACCATCGACAGTGCGCATGTACCCAATGTTCCACGTCGACAAATTTGCGACCTTGCTCTACATCTTCACTTCGCCTAATTGACCCGGTTACGACGCCAAAGGACGATGATGAAAAGCTTGACATCTCGCACATCTATTTGGTGTGCGTCAAGCCGCTTGATGATGGCCGACGTTGAAAATAGTTGTTGTACATTACTCACTTCCATGATGACGACATTCCAATTGTATGGCAACGATTAAGCGAGGTATATCATACTAAGGCGTTACACGATTTCATGGAAACGCCCCAATGGCACGCGTTTGCCCAGACTAATGCACGTATCGACTTCATGCACGCTCACCTATCGCACATTCTTTAGTCTCAATGATTTCTTCAATAAAGGAGCCAAGACTACCGCGAGATCAGGGTCTCGAATGGCCTCATTGATCTATGAAGATGGGAAGGGTACGAGTGTGACGACTAATGGCATGTGACTGTGTATTATATGACATTGTGCATGTACTCGTTACTAATTCGATCCGAACTTTTTTCATCGGATGCACGTGCTTGTGGTTACGTCACCACTAATATAGCTCGAGGACATTGTACAATAATGCACTACCAGTACCTCCCGTATTGTGCGTATTGTGCACACGTATTGTACGCGCAGTAAAATCTAACATGTTGTGCCCACACACATCCAAGACATTGGACATGGCCTTAATCTACTCAACATGGCGAACTTAACCCTCCTAAAATCCTGAATTATACCAGATTTCCAGCCTCAAAACAAATACACGACAATACAATTTATCCTCCAAGCACTATCACTCTCTGCACCACATCACCAAACATGGCGACCTCCTCGCCACCGCTTAATGAAATGGCGCAGATTTTACCTACCATGGCCGACATTCTTCTCTCACATCCACTCAATCCACACATAAATTCAACTTCATGTTGGGCGTTTACAACACCCGCCTCCTCCCATGGATCAAAACTCTCGAATGCCCCATGTGCGGTCATTTCATTATTAGCAATGGCCACATGGCGGGAAATTGCCCCTCAATGTCGGGCCTCGTGCAAGACCGCCGTAATAGCGCACTTCGGCTACTACTCACACTACTAGAACAATCAAACGGAGGACGTTTAGAGCCCATAGGATGTTATGCTCACTCAACTCATACCCAATGCCCATAAACCTGATTTTACTAGACTACTTGAACCCCGCCTTGTAGGCCATACCTCCTGCCGCCGCCGATACTCCTATATTCGCAAAATTCAGATAGGACAATGGAAATATTGCAAGGACAATAACCTTAAGGACACCCACCACCTCATAATCATGGAAAACTATCCGTGCCTTGCAAACGCACTCCGCTCATACTTGCATGGCACACATGCGAACATCGTACCCACAGTCACGATTCGCACATGCATACGGCACACCCTCACCCACACTAACATCACTTCACTCATAAACCCTATAACTTGCCCACCTGACAAACCCTTCCAAACCTCAGCCCGTGACTCTACCCGTATCATCTCCCGCCTACACATACATTATTGTCTATTTGCGCGTGGAAGGGGTCACATGTGACCCCTCCCATTCGGTTTCCCCCATCCGGTGCGAATACATGTAGATAATCTCCGAATTCACCCATTCTATAATATGTTGCTCCTCTAGGCATGTTTGACCTGTGGTAGAAGACGGAGGTCAGTTGTGAGCATTACAGAGGGCATGCTAATGACATGTAATCATGGGTCTTAGCCACTTCCGACGGCTAAAATAGCGCTAGGCAGAGTCTTTCGCGGAACTGATTGTAACTACATCCATCGGCCTCAGAATCGGCTTAAACTGGTACACAAACATTAAAACTTTTCAATAAACATCATACTGAGAAATAGTGGCAAATTTCAGTTATTTCATATGGTTGATGGCGGGTTTCATAGTGGGTCACATGTGACCCCTCCCATTTTTCAACCCCTCCCATCTCATGCAAAAGTGTGCCCCATGACTGGTTCAAAATGACTCCAAAATGCGCATACAGGTAGACCATAATGCAAGATACACGATATAACAACATGGTGCAAAACAAAGAGAAGATTTGCCATCATTTAGTTAGTTACAATTTTTTTCTTGTTGCTGTCCGTGCTTGATTTTACTACCTGAGCTGAGCTCTTGCCACCTAAAGCTGAGCTTGTTGTAAGTAATACCGCATACGTATTAGTTGCAGATAGCTACTGTAAGCTACTCTAGATATGATTAGTACATGTCTAGATCGGACATACCGATAAACCGTTTGACTCGGTACAGAGCTGTCGCTAGGCTACAGCTCTCACACTTCTGTTGTCCCGACACCACGCCTGTAGGCTGGTTGTCGCCTTAACTGTTCCGTTTGCGGGACTGTGACTGTAACTACGTTTGCGTACGTTATCTTCCACACTAACTGTGTTTGCATGGTTCAATAGGTTATGGGCCCCCGCCTCACGTCACTCACGCGCGACAACCTGGTTCGGCGAGCTGCGATCGACAGCTCTCCCGCAGAAGGCAAGTTTCTTTAGACACCTAGTACTTTCAACCTGTAGTCGGCGGTATCGCCAGTATAAACTGCGATTTTTAAAACCCGCCACCACCCTCTTAAGCCAGCCACCCGCCGGAGATAGCCAGCCAACCACACCGACGCACTCGTCGTGTGTGGACAGGGTGCACACAGGTCCAAGCTGGAGAACGGGGGGGTGCACTGTCGGGTGAATACGCATCCACAGGTCGCACGCCAGTCGTAGCTTACCTTTTATTTTTATTTTTATACTAGCCTCGCGCATCAGCCACCAGCGCAGCGCTCCATCTGTCCTGGCCTTGGCCTCGACTTGTGCCCCACACTGGGTGGAGGATACAGAAAAGATGCTCTGAGACACCCCGGGGCTACAGGCCGAGGGGTCGGCGGGCATCAGGCCGTCTCTTAGCATACCGCTGTTAGGCACGAGTCCGGCTAGCGGTTTTTACCGCTGCCTGTTTTTTCCTTCAGCTCTTTCTTTTTTTTTCTCTGTCGAAATGGAGCAGAAAAACCCGCCTGATTCACCTGCTCCTTCCCCTGAGTCAGGCTCTCACCAGAGCACCCTCGATCACCCCCCCGATACTCTCGCGCTGCTCGTTGCGCAAGTGGCGAGCTTAACTGCTCGTATCGACTCGCAGTCGGCCGAGGGTGCTGTCGCTGCTGCGGGTGCTAATCCGCACCCCCCTGTAGCTCAGCGCCGCCACGATGCCCCACTCGAACCCGTCCGGCACAGCCACGACGGTCACACCCTCCACCTGAGTGACCATACCCAGCCTGGTTTCGTAACACCGGACGCAGAAACACTCTTTCCTGCTGCAGCCCCTGTTACCGACCCCACAGTCGCACAGCGCCGCCACGATGCGCCCCGCGAGCCCGCGCGTGCCGAGGCGCACTACGACCCCTCGCGTCACGCCATCCGGGTTGATCACCTCCCACCACCTCCCCCCTTCCCCCACGCCGGATACGCCCTTCACCACCCCGGCCCCCAAATCACGGAGGCGCCCTCTCATCTTATCCCCCCCTACCGTGACCACCCGCACTCGTACGGCCCGCCGCGTCCCATGGCCGGCCGCTCTCCCTTTCCCGGTGGCCCACCTCCTCCCTTTCATGGCCGACACTCTCCCCCACTCCAACATGGCGACCCCAACCCCCGGGGCCGTCGTCGCCCCACTATCGACCCGGTGGTCATCAACCGGGCGGCACACGAAGCCCCCGGCTTCGACAAGGACGCCCTCAACCGGTCCATGAAGATGTCGGTCCCCGTCATGTGCCCGACCACGGACTTCAAGCAATGGAAGAGGACCTTCCTTAATTTCCTCTCCATCAAGGCCGCATACCTCATTCCTCAGCTGGCCATCCGCGACTCCGGCGTCTGGCTCGACGAACAAGCGCAACACTACGCCTACACGCTGCTCCTCCATGCAGCCAGCGCGAATAAGCGCGCTGACCAAGCCATGAAATGCATTTCTCCAGCACGCCCAGACTGCGCCGCCGCCGCGTGGGACATCCTTTGTGAACGCCTTGACTGTCGGTCTTTTGCTCGCTCCTTGTCCCTCTTGGACAATCTCACGGTCAGACAGCGCCCCGGTCAGTCACTCAGTGACTATGTCCACTACATGCGCCAGACCTTTGACGAGTACAACGACACATGCCAGTTGGCTGATGGCTCCGTTGCCATCCACCCCCACCACCTCGGTCTCCTCATGCTGCGCGGCATTTCTAGCAGCGGCCCACACGGTCAGGCGAAGCAATGCGTCATCAACGCCTTCGACACGGACTACATCATGTCGGCTGATGAAGTTATGGCGAGCATTCTACACCTTGCGCACAACATGGAAGACAACCCTGCTCCGGACGCAACCGCTCCGGACATATCACCTCCTCCCATCTCCGCGTTCGTCGCTGCGGGCCGCGGCTCGCACAGCGGTCGAGGCCCACCACACCGTAACCCTCGCGGCCAACGACCCAACAAGTGTGGCGTTTGTGGCAGCCTCCACCATCTCATGTCCGCGTGCAATGCCACTGATGACGCTATTCTTAAGTGGAATCTTGCCAAGCGTAGGCTGACAGTCCAGAAGTACGGCGCCGCCGACGGCACCCCCTCTGCTCACGCTGCGCTGCTGAGCGACGTCCCTGCCGACGACGCCCCCGCCGATGACACCGATTGCCTACCCACCTTCGCAGACTGCGTTGATGACGACGCTGACGACGAGGTGAGTGTCCCATTCAGCTCTGTGGCATTCTCCTCTTCCCTCGCCCCGGGTCGTAATCTGTCACAGTTTTGGGTCGTTGATTCCGCCTGCTCGATTAACCTCACTGCGTTCCGAGATGACTTCGTGAAATTCACGCCCCCCTCCACTCCCTCTCGCGTGGGCGGTGTCGGCGTTGACGTTAAGGGCAGTGGCTCAGTGCGACTTTCTGTCAGACTTGCCTCTGGCCAGCTAATTCACCGCACTGTGTATGCACTCTACACCCCTGACCTGTCATCTCGTTCAGCACAGCGTATCGGCAGACTCCTTAGTGTCAGCTGGATGCAAACTCACAGCGGTTGTGAATTCATATTCCCCTCCAACTCTGACACTGGTTTGCTTTTGGTACCCACAGGCATGGGTATGCTAGAACCGTCCGGAAACGGTCTCTACCTCCTTCCCCACCAGCCGGCCCTCCCTTCCAGCCCATCCGCCCCGCCGGCACTTGACCCCTCCCCTCAGGTTGCCCTTACTGCCCAGTGTGATCCCGTCCTATGGCACCGTCGATATGGCCACCTCAACATGCAAAGCCTTCAGGCCCAACACACTCACGGTGTCCCGACTAGCCCTGTGTTAACTAGCGCTGTAACCAAAGTTTCGTGCGACTCTTGTCTCCTTCACAAAGCCACAGCTGCACCACGCAACACAGCCGCTTGCGCGAAGCCATCCCACCCCCTCCTCAACCTGTCCGCTGACCTCTGGGGCCCGGTCAATGTCCCCTCCCCACATGGCCTCCGCTACTGCTTACTCGTCATCGACCACCACACCAACTACATGTGGGTGCGGTTCCTTAAGTCTAAAGACGACGCATGTTCGGAATTGGAAACCATCCTCTTGGACATCAAACACCTGCATGCCCGCCATCACTCCCAGACGGGCGCGTTCGCACCGGTCCTCAAATTTGACTCTGACTCTGTGTTTGAAGCTGCTGTCACTCGCCAGATGTGCGCACACCTCGGCGTCGGGGTACAGTTCTCTGCCCCATACGCCCACCACATGCTCGGCAAGGCCGAACGTCCCTGGCGCACCATCCGGGACAATGCATCGGCGATGCTCCACAACATGGCCGTTCCCAACTCCATGTGGTCGTGTGCTGTCAGCACTGTTGTATACCTTCGCAACCGCACGTACAGTCGCTCGGTCGGACCTACTGGGGGCGTCCCCCTCACACTCCTTACGTCGTCGGTGCCCAACGCCTCCAAGTTCCGCGTCTTCGGCTGCGCCGTTTTCGCCAAGGTCCCCGACAAACAACGTCGGAAACTCAGTGAAAAAGCATTTCGCGGCGTCATGGTGGGCTATCCCCCTGACGCACCCGGGTATCGTGTCTACAATCCGGAAACGCGTCGCATCACCACTTCCGTACATGTTGTCTTTCAGGAAGACACCCCAGGCTTCGACACACAACCCTCCGTCGACTCGGCCATCACCGACTCTTCGGACGACGTACCCGCAGACTCACCCCTATCCCACCCAATTGACCTCACATCACCCACACCCCTACCCCCCCCGCCAACACCTCGCCATGCTCGGCTCCGCTCCCACCCCATTCGCTACGGCGATATGGTTGCCCACCTGTCCGACTACCCACCCACACTCGTAACGGCGTGTTGTGATCCTGAACAAGGAAAAGCTCAAGAGGACATCTTTGAGCACCCTCACGTCCCCGACCTTGTCACTGGTCCCCCACACACACCTGCCGGCACGTCCCCTACTGCCATCGCCCTCCTCTCCGCCCGAGAGTGTGTGGAACCAAAATCCTACCGAGCTGCACTGGACAGCGCCCAAGCCACCCAATGGCAAGCCGCTATGCAACAGGAGTATTCCTCCCTCATCAGCAACGGCACGTGGGACCTTGTGGACCTCCCCCCCGGCCGCATGGTCGTTAACAGCATGTGGATCTTTAAAGTCAAGTCGGATACAGCCGGCGACGTCTCCCGCTTCAAAGCGCGGTTCGTCGCCAAGGGGTGCAGTCAACGCGCTGGACTGGACTACACGGAGACCTTCTCCCCGGTCATCCGCATGGCCAGCCTGCGTCTCTTCCTAACCATTGCAGCCGCCCGCGACCTTGAACTCTGCCAACTGGACATCGACACAGCGTTTCTCTACGCCCCCATCCGGGAGGATGTGTACATCCGCCAGCCCCTCGGCTTCACCGATGGAACGTCCAAGGTTTGTCACCTCAAGCGTTGCCTCTACGGCCTTAAGCAGTCCCCCCGCGAGTTCAACATGCTACTTCGTGCGTGGCTCGTCGACCATGGATGGCAACAATGCGTTTCTGACCCGTGCATCTACATCTACCGCGCCGGCCACGTCTTCGCCATGATCGCCCTGTACGTCGATGACATTCCCGCGGCCTGCAATGATGCCACCTGGCTCGCATCGTTCAAAGCCCAACTCGGCACACGGTTCAAAATCAAGGACCTAGGCGACCTCTCCCAACTCCTCGGCATGCACATTACCCGCGATCGCTCCACGCGCACAATCTCGCTGGACCAGTCCAAGTACCTGCGCGACATCCTCGCCAAGTACGGCATGTCTGACTCTAAGCCGTCGTCCCTTCCGATGGACCCAGGCTTCCTCGCCGGCCTTACACACTTGAACTCGCCTTCTCTCACAGGAGTGGCCAAGGACGTCTACCCAAGCCTCCTGGGCAGCCTTCAGTACGCCGCCGTTTGTACCCGCCCCGATGTCTCCACGGCATTGAGCATCCTCGGCTCTGCCCAAGCCTCGCCCACCGAGGCACACTTGCAGGCTCTGAAAAAGGTCCTCCGCTACCTCCATGGCACCATCAACATGCGCCTGACGTTGGGGGGGGGCATGGACCACAGTCTCCAACTCACAGGCTTTGCCGACGCTGATTGGGCCAACGACAGCAGCACCCGCAAGTCTCGCTCGGGCTATCTCTTCACCCTCGGACGCGGGCCAATCAGTTACAAGTCCAAACAACAGACTTGTGTGGCTCAATCCACGTGTGAAGCCGAGTACTACTCTGCGGCTGACGCCACCAAGGAGGGACTCCACCTCCGACAACTCTTGGGGGAAATCTTCGACTCCCCTATCACCGAAACCACCACCATCTGGGAGGACAACCAAAGCGCCATTGCATACTCCCAGAATGCCTTGGTCAGCGAGAAGACTAAACACATCGGCCTGAAGTGGCACTTTCTCAAAGACCACGTGGAGCAAGGGACCATCAAGTTGAGGTACCTCCCCACTGACCAGATGGTGGCTGACATGCTCACCAAACCCCTCCCAGGACCTGCACTAGCACGACACCGAAGTGCGATCCTTGGAGGACAAGACCCAATGCAACGCTTCATCCCGTAGCTACCTTCAGGGGGAGTGTTGTAAGTAATACCGCATACGTATTAGTTGCAGATAGCTACTGTAAGCTACTCTAGATATGATTAGTACATGTCTAGATCGGACATACCGATAAACCGTTTGACTCGGTACAGAGCTGTCGCTAGGCTACAGCTCTCACACTTCTGTTGTCCCGACACCACGCATGTAGGCTGGTTGTCGCCTTAACTGTTCCGTTTGCGGGACTGTGACTGTAACTACGTTTGCGTACGTTATCTTCCACACTAACTGTGTTTGCATGGTTCAATAGAGCTAGATCCAAGAACTACCTTTCACATCTCCTTTGCAGTCTTCCTTTGCAGCCACCCACTGCTGTGCCACGGCAAGAGACCGCTTGTTGGGGGGCAGGATGCCAACATTGTGCTTGGCAAAGCACTCGGGATTCTGCGCAGGGCTACATATGAACATGCATAACTGTCCCTCCACCCAAGGGCCACATGCGCAATGGTGCTGCGTCTTTTTTGAGCAATACCTGCACCTGCGGCGCTTGCAGCGCTCCCGCAAAGTCTCTCCAACCGGGTTGAACACCAAGTCGTGGGAGTCAACGGGGCGGTGGGACCGAAGGGCATGGCGGTCACCAATCTCGCGCATGCGAATGGGGTGATACATCATTTCATGTACTAGCATTCTCCGGAAGAAGTCGGGGCTGCATTGATGTTGGCCAGGCTTGAAGCGCTTCCACAGCAAGAAGGCGTTGATCTCGCTCATACCGATGAGCATCATGAATTCCCTAATCCACCAGCGGTGGGTCTTCCATGTGTCCTCTAAGCATGTTGGCCCTTGGCGCTTGGAGTTGTGCATATCGATGGCGTTAAAGTTCCGCCGGTAGATGGAGCGGATTGCCCACTGTTCTAGGACAAACTTCATCACCTCGAAACTCCCATCCGCCTTCAAAACGTTATAGGCGCGCTGCATAGCCTCCCCCATGTTGCTCGTGCTAGTACTTCCAAGCAGCGTCATGGGCTGCTTGTCCTTATCGCCAGCTGCCAATATAGTCCACTCTTGACCGTTGATGGTCTTAAAGGACGACGATGCACACACCCTATCCCCCCTCATATGCAAATGGTCAAGCATCCACTTCTTGGGGAACCCTGTGCTGGCGCCTTTCACATTCCCTATCATGCAGAGACCGTGCTAAGCCAAGCCCTCAACACAGTTTATAGACGCAAAGCCGGCATCGGCAATGGCACACCGCCCAAATCCAAACCACGGCTTTACACAACGAATACACACGGCTTTATACAACGAATAGGTTCTTCCACCATTCATCCACAGACTCTTTATTCGCCATGCGGTGCTTTCCCTCATACGGCTCTATATAATACACCCGGTGTCACAATCTGCTATGGTGTGGGACTCGCGCCCCCGGTTTGTTGGCTTGCGCCCCACCTCCATCCCGCCATATCCTTGTCTCGCTTGCAAGTCCACAAAGCCATGGATTCGTCCACCGTCAAAAGCGGACCGGGAGAAAGTTGGTTGGCAATCCGTCGATTCCATGACTCGATAAACCGGTACACATGGTCGAATGGGTCCGTGATGTCCCCCTATGTGGGGAGCGCAAACGCCCTCATCATGCGGCAAATCCTTGCGTACGTGACGCCGTATGGCCCCAGGTCGGGCGCAATGTGGAATGCACCCTTATATTTTTCATTGCCAGGAGGGAGCCACATGTCCTCCTTTGGGCCTTCGGTGTGGCATATCACTATCGCCATGTTGTAAGCGAAACATTGCCACACCTCCCCATGGGTGACCTCCCATCCTACGCCGAACCCGAGCTCCAACCCACGCCGAGTCATCTCCGTGGCGGTTGTCTCCAACATATTTGCAGGAAAAGTGCTCGAAAAAATTCAAGGGGGGACTTCTCTGTGCAGTTGCGGAACTTGAAAGTAGCCGGGTGTTGGTGACCGTTGCAAAGAAATGGGTCGATGTTGCGGTCCATATTTGGCTCCCTACGATAAGGCTCTCCGGGTCGGGCTCTTTCTCCGGCTCGGATTTGGCCTCCGGCTCCGAGACGTCCTCACTCGTGTCAATGTCACCGAGAATAATCTCACTTTGGACGGGCAACAAATCGGTTGCACGTCCACGACCACGGCCACGTCCTCGGCCTCTCCCACGAGCGGAAGCGCAACCGCGCAATGACACGCCGCTACCACGACGGCGGCCTCGGCCACCGAAGCTCCCACGACCCCGACCTCGCTCCTCCAACTCGGACTCATGGTTGCTGCCGATGTCAAGGGAAGCCTTGTTGTCCTGTGAGTCGTCGCTGGGAACCTGTGGCGACGCGACGCCGGAATGCCGACCGACTGGTGAGCCGGTGCTAATTGCCCCGGTTTTTCTTCCAGAGTACGTAAAAAGCGGCTCCTCCTCCGACTCCGGTTCTACCTCAACATGGCCGCTTGTGGCGCCGTCCACCAAACTTTTCTCGGTCCGGCTTCTTGTTTGGGGCTTAGACTGCTCAACCAAGGCGGTTTGGGATTTTCGGAGGGTCTCGTTGTTAAGTTCTATGTCCTCGAGTTGAACCTCCACCTCATCACCATACTTCCATCGCACTAGTGTGGAAGCGTCCGTTACAGTGCTAAAAATCGTGTAAGTAACGACCCCCGTGAGTGTAGCAATGGCCCAATGCTCACCGTAAGTGGCCCTAGACCATCCATGGGCATCACCATCGTCAAAAAGGGTGGCCAAGGCCACCACTTCCACGCCCGGAACGCAGAACGGGTAAAGTTCGGCTCGCATGGCGAGTAGCTGAAAAGTGATTGTGCGCCGCGATCGGAGTAGCTGAAAGCCCCCGACTAGCGCATGTTCCGATGCGCACTACTTCACTAAACTACATACCACCGATTTCAATACAATTTTTTGCACTGAATCGAGATGGCCTTGTAGATTAACTATTCGAGGGGGGCACAACATCATACCAGAAGATACATATAAAAAAGCGTTTTTTGTAAGGGGTCACATGTGATCCCTTGCACAAATAGACATTATGTCCAATGGCTACACCACCTCCTCCGCATCTACAGTATCAAATCCTTTCACCGCCAAGATTTCCCACCCTCCCCACCCAACCGATCCCATACCTAAACCTTACTTTACCAAGAACCTGTTTGTGGGGAGCAAAGCCCCACTACATCTTCGAAGAGGATGAACATTGAGATCCCCCGGCCTAAGTATTAAGTCCTAGGTGGTATATGCAAGAAGGCCCTTATTATACATAAACCATATTGTGAATTGTAATTGTTGTAAATAATTTTTTCTTTCACTTCTAATATGATACAAGACACTCTGGTCAGGCTTCCCGAGGGAAATATGCTACGTCGCTATTGAGACCGTTTTTGAGACCGTTACTAGAGCCTTAACACAAGGAACGAGGAGCGTGCGAGACCGTGCATGAGCTAGCTAGAGGCCACACCTAGTTAAGCCTAGTGCAGTGGAGGGAGGTTAAACACGAAATTACTTTTTCCTCCATAATTACATTACAATATTTACGCTAGACAATAGACATGTTTTCTCTCCCTTGACACGCTCACTTGTAGTGATATTGTTTACAAGAAGAACCAGATGAGCACGGATAGGGAAAGTGGGAGGGGAAACAAGAGGGCAAGAGTGACAAGAGGATCACGGAATCCAAAGCACATCAAAAGGAAAGCACTACATTGTGCACAAACCTAGCAGATTAAACTAAGGAAACTCTTAAGCCACGCCGAGAACGCAACACGTGGAGGCGACAAGCGGCGCCTCACGCGCCGCTCGAGGAAGCACGGGGACGCTTGCGGCCCATGGCGCGGGTGAAGAGCGCCGTGGCAGGAGAAGGCATCCCAACCGAGGAAGAATCGGCCTCCATGCCGTCCGCAGCGGCGGACAAACCGCGCAAGAAATTGTCCGCGTGAGCAACATGGACGGCGAGAGAGACCTTCCGACGCCAGGAGGCCAACAACTTGCCCACATGCATTCCTTTAGATGCGGCTGCCTGCTTGGCTAGCTCCGTCAAGAAAGCCGTGGCGTGGCCGCCGAGAGTACCAAATTCCGTGACTGCAAAGGGAATGAAGCGGATGTCGGGGCGACTCCTCAACCCCTCCGAGTACTCTCGAACTTGGTCTTCTCAGCATGGCGGAGAGCGACTTCGGGTGACGGGGGGCTAGACACGCCGAACAAACCGGAAACCACGGCATCAAGGGCAAGTTTTGAGCCTCGGATGCCGTGATAGTGCAAGACACCCACATCCGCGGGGAGACCGTCGTTGCCATTGGGGACTTGAACTAACATCGTGGGATATGCGAGAACCTCGACGCCAACCCCGAGTGCGCCACGAACCTCGGAGATGATTTCCGCAAGGGCCGTCACTAACCAAGAGTGAGCGGTGTGGACCGAAGCATCTCCGCCGTAACGAGCCAAATGGTCCGCAAAAGCAGTGGCCCACGCATCATCCGACATGTCAACACCCGCCGACGAGAACGCACCCCGCATGGCTTGAACCGAGAGATGGCAAGAAGCACAAGCAGTGGGGGAGCGTAGAGAAGAGAGGATGCGGGTAGGCCGAAGATGCGACAGACCGCGACGCGGAAAACTGCGTCGTAGTGCTCATGGAACTTGTCACGGAGCTCGCCCAGGCGACCCGAAGTAGGCGGGTCCGAAGCCAAAAACGCAAGGGCGCCGTGGCCGAGACGAGATAGAAAACGCCTAGACTCCGGCCGAGCGCGGTTGGAAAACGTGGGAGCGAGCTTCGCGAAGCGAAGCAAGTTAGTGATAGCGGCAACAACATTGATTTGTGTCAGCAAGAAGCTTGCTCATAGGGCTTTGTTGTACACTTACACCCAAGCCAGGGCGTGAATACTAATAATAAATGAAGATAAATTTCGTTTCTGGTCGTCGCGCGGCGGTAGTGCCGAACTGTTATTCTCCTCGAGTACCGGCGCATCCTCAATGCCGCATCTGCCTCGCCGCAGCGCCATCACAGTCCGGACGTTGGCGTCGGACGAAGGCTGGCAAGGAGCCTGATACTCTTCGATTGAGTGCGTTTTTAGGGCATGCACTTCAATCGCTGCAATCTGGACATGCTAGTTGGACAAACACTTGTTTGCCTCTAGCGTTGCAGGAATGGATTTGTGCCGTCAAACCAGGACGGCAGAAGCGCTGCGTTTGGCAATGGTAGCGGCGCTGTCTTTTTTGTTCTCCTCGCTGTACCATCTTCACGGCTGCATGCACGAAATGCATCGCGGCGTAAGAGAAGACCTGCTGTCAGTCCGCGGTGAAATGGTTTCACCGCTGAAGCGTCTAAGTGGGCCAGAGGGATGGCGACTGAGAGGCGCAACGGAGGGAGTGCCAGTGGCCAGCTCACAGCGACTGGTGGAGCTTATCCGGCCCACACTCCCCAACCCTAACTTGTCAAAGGAGCTCGAAGCGACGCCCATTTTTGTAGTCGCGCTGGACACGGACGAAGTAAGCTACGTCCGCCATCAATGCACGGCGAAGTTGGAATTTATTCAGGCGGAATTGTGTCTAGGCTGTGTTGGTTACGAAGCCATTGTGCCGCCTCGCTCGCCGACAGGGCCGATGGAACGTCCGACGGCTGACTCACCAGCTGGCACAGCAGGGACTTTCCGACATACGCTGGTGGAATGCGACGGACGCGCGAATGGGGCTATACTGCGGGGGTGCCGTAGCGAAGGGGGGCGTCACATTCAGGTGTTGTCTACATAGCCCTACCTCAACCTCGAAAGCACTTCCTCGTCCTGTCGGGCGTGAAGACTTGCGATTTGCTGTTTGCGTCTCCACCGCACGGAAAGTTACTTGTTTTGCGTTGACAGGTACTCAGCGCGACCGTTGACGAGGAGCGAGCTCGCTATACGTGACAGCTTGCGACGTTTGCTACTGCATGCGTGGTACGCCGGCATCGAGCGTTTCATCCTCCTCGAGGTAACGACCCCCTCGCCTTCCCTCTCCCCCCCTCGTCTCGTTGTACCCCACGTCTCTTTCGACAACCGCCAGCTCTATTTCGTGCCGTAACTGCTGCGGCGCCCAAAGGACGACGCGGTGCCGCACTGCGAGCTGCGGACGCGGCTGGCGGAGCTGCTCCAGGCGCAACCCTGTGGGGCGTGGGGGCAGCCCAGTCTCACCTCTGGGGGGCGGCCCGGCGTCTTCATGCTTGGC
>JAPMLY010000501.1:85000-130000 GCA_026401115.1 Tetraselmis chui
CATCTTCCAAGACTTTTTAGCTGTCGAATGGTGAATCGTTGTGATAAGGCTATCACATTTTCGATGCCGCTCTGTTTGTTCTCTATTTTATCCACGTGCAAATAACATTGGGCGTGTGGCAGCCAGCGGTACGTGCCTGAAACAACCGTTGGAACTTTGCCATGACATTTCATAATCATAGCGCTTAATCCCCCGCCCCGTAGACTTGCCTCATTGGCAGCCTTATCTCCCTACCCTCTCTCCGAAGTAAATAAGTGATAAGTACCTCCCCCTCACCCCCCCCCGGGCTCGCGTAGACAAATCAGCAACAAAATCCTGAACTTCCGTCCATCAAATCCCCTACTAAAACACAAACATTCACGGTATTCTACTTTGCGCGTGGATGTAATTATATACGATCACTTCACGCGTGTCCTGCTCTCAACATCGTAAACAGGCGCGCTTGCGCATATCGAAGATCTACAACTAGTGGCTGAACACCACGAAGACCAATTTTGTCTTTTTTTTTGGGGGGGGGGGGGGGGGGGGGCCTAACGTCCGCATGTCTACTAGGAGTATTCAAAGCGTGTGGATCGGTTTAGCTATGGAAAGAGATCCATTATGATCCTTACATGGTTTCTTGTGTGTGTGTGTGTGTGTGTGAGGGGGGGGGGGGGGGGGGGGCTATAGCAAAAGATTGCGGAAACAAGTGTAGTATTGTTGAAATATTTTTTCATATATTTCTAGTTATTTTGTGTGGCAGACAGCAACGAACCAAGATGGGTTTGTTCCTAAGCCAATCCGCATCTTATCAGTGACCGTGAGCCACTAAAGCTTACGCGTGTTATTTAAAATAGCATATGAAACATTGTTTTTACAGAAACAATCTATCCAAGCGGCATTGGATGGATGGCGTCCATATTGGTGGTGTTTTGGTTGTGGTCTTCGAGGAGAGTTCCCTTGCATGCCCCTCAACACCGCACACTGAAACTACTTACAACATGTAATGGTTACTCTTTCATTGCCCGGTTGTTGTCTAAGGGCTAGTCCGGAGATGCCGTCTGTGATTTACAATGCCCTAATCCTTTGTAATCCCATTTAGGACTGAAAACAAAAAAATGAAATGAATTTGATTTACAACAGGTCTCGGCTGCCGCCGGGCGCTGTCTTTGGGCCCTATCAACCAACCCATCTAGGAAACTTACTACTTGGGGCTTGACCATTTTGGACTAGACACCGAAACCGCGGTGGGGTAATTTAATCAATGTGTGAAATCTGCACATGGAAAACATTGTATTATTTACTTCAAAGTGGTTTTCGAAAATCTACAGAAATGCCCGTCCCTCCCTGAATCGTGCATGCCACACGTGTCTACACTTGGGCTGGTCGCTAGGCTAAGGGGCAAGCACATCACCCCCATTCCCTATTCAAATCCACTCACTACTCATGTCAATAAGAGAGAAAGGATAAGGCAAATAACAACGTGTCAATTTTGGCTTCTCCTTCATGGGTCTCGGCATGAGCACGAAACTTACCCAAAGCGGGCGCCTGGCGGCGGCGTAGCGGCGGCGACCCCGGAGTGGGGTGCGCTCGTAGGCCCGTCGGCACTCACTCCCACCTCCTCGTGATAGGCACAGTGAACCATGTAGCCGTGCCATGCCTCGCACGCTTGGGGGTTGGGCGGGGTGGAATCCGGTTGTTGCGATCCACGGATCAACCACTATCGGGAAGCATCAGTCCGGAGAGCTTTTAGAAGTGTCACTTGTACACCATCGTCAGGATCTCCCGCTTGGTTAGCCCGATATTTCTTTTCAAGGCGGGATAAACCCTGCATACTCTCTTCTCTACGGGCTGGACATGCATATAATAAGGGGTCGTTTGGCGGCGACGAGGGCACGGACGTATGTGAGTTGGCGGCGGAGAGCTGAGAAGCCGCGCGTGGGCAAGGCGCTCGTTGACTACCAACCCGCCATGTGGGACTCGAGTCTCCCTTGGGGGCGAGACGAGAGAACACGCAGGCCGGTGAAGGGTCTTAGCCGGAGGAGCGACAGGGTCAAGCGGCGGAGGTCCACATGATCAAACGCCGCCGGGAAAACACGGTACGGAGGGTTTTCGAATGAATATTTCCTTAGTACCCACCATGTTTTGCGGAGCTGCGACTCGATGCATGTGTTCGACCAACCCCTCCCCTGGTCGGTACCCAATTCTCGATATGATGTCTCAAGCAATGTGCTTAGGGTTATCGTACCGGCACATTGCTCGTATTGGCGGCCCCCTAACAACGTAAACCACCGGGGAGGGTACGGCCGGCCACAACGCGATCAAACAAGTGTTGGAAAACACACGGCGAAAGAAAGAGAAAATTAGAAAAAACTCTGGCACGGAGGCAAGAGCGCCAACCGGACACCGTCTGAGGCTTAGGTATTTCTTTTTACGAGCCCCCGACGAGGGTGGAGGAAGGAAGACTAGGCTAGGTGGCTAGCTGCGACGGGAGGAGCATCGATTATCTCGGACGGGGGTGTGCGTGGATCGAGAAGGGACCGTCGACGACATGAGCGAGGGGTTTTTCGCCTGCCTTCCCCCCCTAGCTCCCGCACGACCGGAGTCGCACATGTCAGTTAGGCCCGAATCGGCAAGCACATGCTAACCATCTTGGATGATCAGCGCCCCCGCAACGGGTGGAGCGAGCCGCGTATTGTGGAGAATAGCGATAATTAGAAAATTGAATCATTTTTACATCCAGTACCGATAGATCGGCTGCTATCTCATGGCGTTCCCAATGCTGCCATATAAATTTTAAGGATAGGGTTTTACGCCGGGGTTATCCTTATCCATCCCTCTCCGTCGACAGTAACAACACAATGAAAATCATACGGGGATAGACATGGTTTGTCGCTACGGTGAAATAAGAAAAAATCTATGTCGCTATCGCCACGATGCGCGGCCCGCTCCCGCCGCTCGAGGGTGTTGATAATCCTAGATGGTCAACGGGTGTGGGTCGAGTTGGGCTGCCTGACCTAGGCTTTTGTGTGATTCCGGTCGTACCGGAGCTGGGGGGGGGAAGGCACGCAATAAAACCCATCGCGCAGGTCGTCGTAGGCCCCGACACACACCCTCGTCCGAGATAATAGACAGCTCCTCCTCTCGTCGGAGCTCGCCCCCTAGCGTTGGCTTCCCCTCCCTTCGGGGCAAGGGGGGGGAGAAAACAATAGCCACAATTGGTTGCCGTTTGTCTCTCCTCCCATCGCGTTTGTCACGTCCAGGGCAGCCGCCATCAGTTTCCGGCACCGGCTGATTCGTATAATACCGCCCGCACCCTCCCCTTGTGGTTTACGTTGCCATGGAGACGCCGTGGACGGCGTGCACTCGCGATAACCCTAGCACACCTCGTGAGGCATCCTACCGTCGATGGTGGGTGCCGACGAGTGTAGAGGATGGGTGGGAAGGTAAGATCGGGGCTCCGACCTCTAAAGGTGCCGGGTACTGACGTTTCAGCCGAACCCCTACGTACGGGGTTTTTTGCGGCGGCCGATCTAATATTAGCGCCGCTAGACCGTGCTGCTCCTCTCGCCGTGGTTGTCATCCTCGTTGATGTCGAGTTCCACCCCTTGGATGGAATTGCTCGACCTCGGGAGCGCAGGTCGACGTCGAGCGAGCGCCCTTCCCTTGCGCTTCTTCCCAGCTATCCGCCTCCAACTCCAACACCCGCAGCCCACCGCTGATCCGACCGTACCCTTCTCGCCAGAAAAAAATATTTCACCGGCACCACCCATACCTCCTTACCGGCAGAATATGTGTGCGTATTCTATCGTGAGAAAACATATCGGACATGCCGAGCGGGAGATCTTAGTGCTTGGGTACGGATATTTTGATTTTCGATACCCTCAAGCAAGCAAAACTCCCGGACGTCGGAAAACCACTCTACGCAGCAACATGCGAAGCGTGGATTGAATACAAGATTACAAACAACCCTCCCTACCCAATGTCAGTGGTCTACCCCCGCGGTACCCTCATGCAGGCGTTCGAGCTTCGCGACGTCTACAAACTACACCGCCCCAACCCCGTCGCCCGACTCGAACTAGTATCGGCAATGTACGCGCACACTGCCTGATCGACCCGCTCGAGGACACTCTACTAGCCCTCCCGATGGGAGACACGTTCGTGCATTTCACGGTGGGAGGCCTCACCCCCCTCCACAATACGTAGGCGGACCACACACCCACAGTTAGCCCACTATTCTACCGTCGGGGCCTCGACTACAGTATGGTCGAGAAATCCGATTTCACCGACTTTATCTTTCCCCCGGCAGACATTATGGCCGTCGCGGTCACCGACTCCCTGAATTACCACCTCGACTCTACACGCGGTAGGACTGCACTACAAACCCTCCTCTTTTCCCTCACATCAGCCGGAGTAAACGTCACTACTCACCGAGCTGAAGCAGCGCTCACTACCGACGGTCCGGACTGAGCCGGAGCTATAGCTATGGGCTTAGTTAACTCTACTTTTACTGACACCCGCAAGGTAGTTCTCAGCCTCACCTCCCATCTACCACTCCTCTTCGTCACTACCTTCAAAAAAATTGCAGTTCACATGATGCCATACCCGATCAACTCCCAGTTCCTGCGAATCTACCGCGTGTTGAAACCCGCAATAAAGGAAGGTGAGAACCTTCCCCCAAGCATGTCCCGCACACCCAAGTCGCTCTCGACCGCACCGATCTAGCTACCGAACCTTCTCGCCGACAACACATGGGCCACCACCAGACTACCCTCCCAAAAGGAAACACGACCTCTACGCCAAAACCACATCACGGAAAGACACAAGACCATCTTCGCCTCTGTCACGGTAAACGCACACGGCTCGAGCCTTATGGGGGGCTCAGCCAAACTCGTCACCCCGGTTGACCGCTCGACCTACATCACCCAAGCATTCGACAGACTGCTAAGCCTATAGGATACCGCTCGCTTGAGGGCCACCGCTCACATAGTAGACGTTCAGCCTTCCCACGCGCCATGTAAGACAACGATAATGCCGATCCGCCTATTGAAACCCGCCCGGGGGATAATGCCATGGACAACCAACCCATGGATATGGAGGACGACACCCACACCACGATTTGACCCAACCCCCACTCTATTACCTCGCCCCCCGAAGAAACACAATGGCAACAACAAGCTCGCCCATCTAAGCGCCGCCTCCTAGAAACCCCGAACGACTCACCTGCCTCCGACAACTATCATAGTCGAACGTGTCGTCTCTCTCCACCTCGATCTCCGATCCGCCTCTCCAACTTCCCGCCCGCACCTCGCGGAAGAATACGCCGCACAGCTCGCCGAGGACCTCCTACAGCTTCACACACATGGCGGGAATAAATTGCAACGCCATGCTCATGCCTCCACGCACTCTCTCCCATCCTGTTATGCAGCCTTCACCCCTCACCGGCCCAGACCCCATCCTTCCTATTCCTCGGCAACGGATATATCACCAAACAACATCTTCCGTAGATCTACAGCCACCCAGCCTCCATAACTTGCCCACTCCGCCGGTGGCAAACTCGGATAAGTACCAACGCCTCGACCGGAGCCCCGGTGGGAAATCCAAACGGTGGGACGTCTATGATTGTCTTTACCGTTCTTGCTAGGAGGAGGGCTAATAGTGGGTAAGGGAAGTTAAAGGGACTAGCATGCCTGTCCCTACTAAGCAAGGTGACCGGAGTCAGCGATAGCGCGAACTATATGTTGTTTCTTTCCCGGGGTGGAGGGTAGGAGGATTCTTTGGATTATATTTCTATGTAATGCAGTGTCTTGCAGCCCCCGGCAAGCCGGTGGTTGATTATAATCCCCTACACGCTTTTAGAGACTCAGTCCCTAGGAGAGTAGGAGTACCAAGAATTGGGCGCCCGCCGGCGGCGCAGCGGCGGCGGCCCCGGAGGGGGGTGCGCTCGCAGGGCCGTCGGCATCCCCTCACCTCCCCGTGGTGGGCGCTGGAAACCCCGTAGCCGTGCCACGCCTGGCACGGTAGGGGGCTAAGAGGGCCGACAGCTCGATCCGCGGGATCAGCAGATGTCGGGAAAGCCATGTACAGAGGGCTTTTGAATAAAATAATTTCTGTGCGATACCGGCGCCAAGATCTCCCGCTTGGCCCGTCCGATATGGTTTTTCGCGTACAGATACTACTAAGAACAGTCCTACCTCGAGGGGATGGGACCTGTACTTCAGGAGCGTTTGATTGCGAGGAGGGTACGGCCGGATCTGCGGTGGGGGGTGGGTGTTGGAGCTGGTGGTGGCCAGCCGGGAAGTAGCGCCAGGAAAGGGCGCTCGCTAGCCGCCGACCAGCCCTGTGCCGGTCGACACTTCTCAGGGGGGGAAGCAAGACCAGGAACAGGCCGGTGGCCGGTCGCAGGCGGAGGAGCGGCTATGTGAGCCGGCGGAGATCCTCTGGATCAGCCGCCGCCGGAAAGCCCTGTACGGAGGGCTTTTTTGGAAAATTAAAATAATGTCCGTACCCGGCGTCGAGCTAGTTGGGGAGCAGCACCAGGGTAGGGCGCTCACTAGCGAGCCGCCACGCCGACATGATACATCTCCCGAGGGGGGAGGAGTAGGCTTGGGCGGCAAGGAGGCCTGTCGCGAAGGATGGAGCGACAAGATCTGGCGACGACGACCCTCCGGGTCGGCGCCGCCGGAAAACCCCGTACGGAGGGTTTTGACTAATTTCCGTGCACCCGCGGCCCGACGGATCCGGCTACGGCGACCGCACCCCCCCCCCCCCTCCTCGATACCCACTACCGGATAGACGAGACCCTTGCGGGGGGGCCCGGGTGAGCGCGGAGGCCCCTGTTTCAACAAAGTCTGCTAAGTGGACGCGCATCAGAGGGGGGAGGGTACGGACGCAGGCCGGACTACCAGACAGGTACCCGGGTACCAGACAGAGAAAAAACCGGGGAAATGAGCGGGGAAAATTCAGGTGCGGAGGCAGGAGCGCCCATTTTTTCTATGTCTATGTGTCTCGGTCCCCCCCACCTGCCCTGGAGGTGACGGGGGACCTCGACAAGGAGGACCGTCGCGTCGGCGGATGCGGCGGCGACCTTGGCGGGGCTTACGGGATGCGACGGCGGGATCGACGAGCGACCGCGCGAGGAGGGGTTTTTTGCCAGCCTTTCCCCTCCTATCTTCGGCAAGACCGAAGTCACGCGGGAGCTAGATTAGGCTGGCCCGTCGTCCCTCCCGAACGCCGACCGGCCTAGGCCGGTCGACACCCCGGTTCGGTGGGAGCGGGCCGTGCATCGTGAAGGTCGAGCAGGAGTTTAGTTTTGCATTTCTCGACAAGTGGATTTATTTTTAGATCTGTTTTTCTTGATTACAAAATTATTACGCTGTTACTGCTTAGGCGGGGGGACTGTGGCAATTACTGCGGTTGCTTACAGTTTTATAACTCCCGAGGAACGTCGACACACAGTGAAGCTAGGTGTGTCGATAGGTGTACCTGGTCGAAGAGACCCGGGACCAATTTGCTAATAAGTCCTGTATGGCGAAGTAGAGTGGCCCGAGAGACAGCAATCGGTCCAGTTTGCCGGCACATGTTGTGAACAATTTCAATTTCAATTTCAATTTTAATACCAAGAACTGGGGTTGCCAGCATGTTCTTTGTATTTTAAGTTCTAGATGACATATGGTATATTTTAAGGCCCTTAGACATGACCCGTACATGTTGTAAATCGTTTTCATTTCATTTTCATTCATTTTGTATTTCTTGACAAGTGGCTCTATTTTTTGTAGATCTTCCTTTCTTGATTACAATTTAGTTTTTGCTGTTACTTACTGCATAAAAGGCGGGGGACTATGGCAATTACTGCGGTTGATCACAGTTTTTAACCTCCGAAGAACGTCGGCACACATTGTAGATAGGTGTGTCGATAGGTGTACTCGGTCGAAGTGTACCCGGCCCAATCTTTGCTCTTAAGTGTCCTAAATGGCTTAGCAACCGGTGGCCGTTAGACAACAACTAGTCCCGTTTGCTAGTATTGTTGTAAATCATTTTCATTTGCATTTGCATGCTCGTCGTTCAACATGTCGATCGGTGGCTCATGGGCCGCCGTACCACCCTCCGTCACTTGTATTGCAATGGGGGGAGGGGTGGATTGATATTGACTCGTAGTGTCGTGTGCGGCGGTGACATCTTCGAAATGGGCGAAGAAAGCAGCTTAACCGCCAAAACATGCTCTGTAATATGTTGCTCCGATGCCGTTGTGATCATTGCACGAATCGGTTTAAGCGGTTCGTTGATCGGCTAGAGTGTCGGCAGTCAATTGCCCATGATTCATGACGTGAGGTTGTGCTGCTGAACGAGGGGATAAGGGTCTCGTGACTGTGGAGTGCGCATGAGGCGGTGTTGCAAGAGTGACACCCTATTTGTCTACTAGTGGCTCGACAACTATACTGATTTCGCGCGAAGGTTATATTGACTGAGTGCGAAAGCACAGAGTACCATGACCAAGGCCATTTATGGCTTATAGGGCTAGCTCTTGTTATACTTGTTGGGGGATTTTATTTGTGGTTGGTGGCGCCTTATCGCCCATACCATGTAGTTGTCCTTGAGTTGCGACGCGTCGTAAATTGCGGTAACATTAACAACATGGGTTACTGTCACATGCACATGGAAATTTTGTTTGCAAACCTTTAGAATTAGCAAAGAAATTAAACAATTTGTCAAAGCCCAGCAACTACTTCATCACTACTCGACGTGTGTGTGGGCCTTAAACTTAAATTCTGCAGTTGTACTGCTGTACGTGTACTTCAGCAATCACTATGGCCCGCCTGATGACGTACAATAGCACTTGCAAATAATTACCAGTCCCGGTGCGGGTTGATGTTATGGCTACCTGACGCAGTGGCATGCCTTCCTCTTCCTCGGGCTTATGTTTTTTCTCTTTTCTTCTTTTTCATTGGTGGCCTCCAGTGCTTTTTCTTATAAATTTTTCTTATAAATTTATGGCTACTTGCGAGTCCCAATTCTCGGGGGAGCAGCATCAAGAAAAATGCATTACTGCTTATTCATGTAAATCATTAATCCTTACGGGACCTCGATCCCGTAGAGTTATCGGGATGTATCTAGGACTACATGTACCTCATTACATTATCACTTTTTTTCTTGCGCCCCCGGGGACACAGAGTATGACTACATGTATCTCTGCGTCATAAGTACCCGTATTGTCCGCCTTTCTTGTACCGGTAAATGTAGTTATGGATTATAGGAAAATGAGATGAGCACGGACATGGAAAATGGGAGGGGAAATAAAAGGGCAGCAAGAGCGACAAGAGGATCCGTCGCGTCTTGTCCGCATTCATGCCATGCCTGGACGTTTTCTCCATCATTGTCCAGCATGCGGCGGAGATGTGCTTGAATCTATAGAACATGTTTTGCTTGAATGCCCACGTTGGGAATATCACCGTCGTAATTTTGGGGCGCTAGTTTAATGTTTCTGTACGTCAGTTCGCTACTTCCCCCGAAGATGTAAATGCCTTACTTTTAGGCGGTGTCCCCCCTTCCCTTCATGGCGCCATTCATTTTACAGGAAATGGGAGGTTTTTCAAGTTATGGCGCCAAGCCCTCCCTCATATTGCTTTCTTTGTAGTTCATGTATCGCACTCCGGAAATGTTTTGCTCCGTGAGATGTGCCTTGGTCCTTCTCGCATTACTCAAATGGGCCGACGCCCGGACGGGTAGGGCAGACCTTTCTTGATCAGTGCCGGGAATGCATTCATGATTGTTTGCATGTCATTGGAAGGTTTTAGTTGGTGAAACTCCAACATTGGCCTCGTGTGGGGTTAGCGCAGAACGGCACGGTTCTCGCACAATGATACGTAATGCACTCACACGAGTGTCGCCTACCCGGGAGCATGATCGATGACGTGTTTGAGGTTTGTTTCGAACTTTTGCTCTCAATCGTGCTTGCAAAACGCCGCTTGTAGAGGGTGCCGGTGCGGGTTCCCTGCCAGTCCCATATCCCGAGGGCGCAAAAAAAAAAAAAAGGATCACGGAATCCAAATCCGGTACAGGTAGTCCATATAATATATAAACTCTTCCCATAATGTCCGTTACTAGCGGCACGCATTTAATTCCCCGCCACGCACTGCCGCGATGGCCATGCAAGTCGATTATTGGGGGGTATAATACTGATTTTCGAACAACACGACACGGCGCGATGTTCACTGACGTGAGCACCTTCATCGGCACGCCCCAATTATTGTGGGCACTCACGTCGGATTTTCGGCCCAGCTTTCGCGGCCCGAAATTCGTGCATGTGCAGGTTATGTACGCCTCTATGCGTGGGTCGGTACACGTAGTGTCGCGACAAGCCGGGAGACTACTTGACACTGGGTTCTCAGCATGTTTGCACAATTACACTAGTATCCGCCGACTGTGTTGCGCCCGGTTGTTTGCAGAGCGGCAACACCGAGAATGGCATGTCGTGTGCACTAGTTTTTCTTGCCACGTGCCCGGAAATACAACCAAGGAGCACGGGCTAGGGGGCTATTCGGCTTGAGGGGCGGTTGACTTGGAGTGTAAGCACCTTGGCGCGCGGATCGCCGGCCTCAGAAACTTGCGCATCGCCGGGCGTGAAAAATGGCGGGGAGCTTTCAAAGTACCCTAGCACGGGCCTTCACTTGGCCGGCGGCAAATGGCACGGTACCATGCCATCATGGGGCATGAAATGGGCAACGCCGCGAAAAGAAGAAATATATATAGCGCTGATTGTTGAGCGTATGGGCGGAGCGGGTGTGCGGGTACCACTTGTCTAGGGGTTGCTAGCCCCGCGCGAATGTGGCAGATTTTGAAACCCTAAAAACTTTAGTTGGTTGTACCAGGGTCTGGATGACACGGACGGCGGATTGGACGCGAAAACCGGCTGGTAGGCGTAAAATAAGTTATAGTTACTTGGGGAAAGGGCTTCCATTTGCAACTTGGTTTGCTCGAATCGGACACCGTACGGCGAAGTTAGACTTTTTTAAGCCTCTCAAGCTGTGGTTTTCCGGCCCCGATCCCACCCACGTCAAGCATCTTAACGGCACATGCCATCACACTCACGTGCTCCCATATTTGCGGACAACATGCTGGGATCATAAAAACCGCATGTTGTGTCGCCCATTTCGGGAGTTTTCACGAGCAACCAAAGTGTGGACAATGCGAATTCCGGGGCGTCCGAATCAGGGTATACCCCGAAATCGGGGTTGGGTCGCAAACCCTAATACGTCAGATCGTAGCCGTGACAGGCCCCATTTGTGCCCCGCCGCTTCCCCCTTCTTGACTTCACCGCCGTCAACACAAGTTTCGGTCCGCCTTTTCATGGACCTAAAGTACAGTTAAGCCCTAGAATCCCTTCATGGTAAACACCCGCCCTACGCGAAAGGCCCTATTTCACTAGTAACGGAGTTTATAGGAAGAGTGTACTTCCCTATACTCGCGAGCGAGGTCGCCAACAATGAGGCTTCTCCCGCTGCGCTGCGACAGAATAAACAAGCGCACCGCCGGCGCGACTCCACCCTGGTCTACTGCACGCGGGACGCAGCACGTGGACTTGAACGAATAGAGCTAACGGGATGGACCTCGCATCGCTTGTGGCTGCGAAGCGAAAGGCGAAGGAAAGCGAGTTTGGGGGTCGGAAATATGTGAAGCGTGCGGAGGTGGAAGAGGCTCGGCTGAAGCAGAAGCTGGAGGAGGAGGATCGCGAGCGCCAGGCCAAGGTGCTCTGCCGTTCACTCTGCCCCACGACCACACACTCCCCTTATCCGCTATTATTTTTCGTACTGCACTTGAATTTCAGACGAATGTGCGTCAGTCACCGACAAGTGAGACGTTTGCGCACATCCCTTTCCAGCACATTCACGGCCGTGTTTGCCGCCTACTCTTTATCCACTACTCAGAAGGGCTCACAAATTGAACCCGATTATCCCTCTCAACCACATCATGCATAGCCTACTGGTTTCCACCGGATCTCTTACCCGCCCACGCACTCAGCCTCAGCAGCAAGGGAAGCGATGTGACATAGCCCGTCTTCAGTTAACACAGACACAACCACCACCCCACAGCACACGCCCTTCCTTTTCTTCACCTAGCCAGGCGCCTGTCTGCCTGCCGTCATTTGCCATTTAACCATGGGTGCGACCAGCAACTCATGGCCCTTTCTTATCGCCTCACGCGGACGAGCGCGCGTCAACTGATACACACGTACATGTAGACACACACGCACGCACGCACACACACACACACACACACACACACACACACACACACACACACACACACACACACACACACACACACACACCATCACACACACACCATCACACACACACCATCACACACGCGCACGCGCGTCAGCGCGCTCTCTTGTAAATCGTAAATCCGCCAGTACAAGCACATAAACACACCCGAGTGCACAGGAATTATCACTGTACATGTTTTTTGTACATTCTATTTCCTGTCTTGCAAGTCCCTTTTTACCGTTTTTATTTATTTATGGTAGTGAACAGAGGAAGGGTTGCAATTTTCTGCGCATCATGAGCAGCGCTGACAGCTATGAATGCGCTCTACGTGCAAGGCGGCGAAAAAGCCGAGTGTGGAGGCTCGGGATGCAGGACATTCGGAGCAGCCTGAGGAAAGCCCACGCAGACTAGCAAAGGAGCAGCTGGCGAAGCAGTTGGAGGCTCTGAGCAAAGAGGAGATCATCAGACGGCTGCGGCTGCTTCGACAGCCGGCGACACTGTTTGGGGAGGAGGACTTGGAAAGGCTGCAGCGACTGTTGAAAGCAGAGGAGGAGCTGGATGTGGGAGATGAGCACATGGGTGGGCAGCAAGGGAACATCCTGCTGGAGCTAGAGCGGGAGCGGAAGGAGGCGGCGGAGCGAAAGGCAGCTGAGAAGCGGATGAAAGAGAGCGACAAGAGAAGTCGGGAGGAGGAGGAGCAGGAGGCGGTGATGGAGGCGTTCAAAAAGGCAGCTGATAGGCTTAAGGAGAAGCAAAAAGAGGAGACGATGACTGCGGATCAGAAGATCATGAATGCGGTGAGCGCCTGACGTGCACAATTCCCACCGTAGTCTGGCGCATTATTTTGTGAATGTGGCATTTCTATTCGTATGCCCCCACCCACCCATCCACCCCCCTTCTGTGCCTTTGGGAGTAGAATAGGTTGATTAAGTTCAAGGAGGAAGTCACACTTACGTCTAATTTTTCGACATTGATACTTCGGAAAGGTGCTCCCAGCTAATGGGCAGACTCGCGTATTCCCTCTTTGTACTTCGCATGCCCTTCTGGTTTATTTTACAACAGCTAAAGCATATATATCACTTACGCTGGTGCGACCAATGTCATTTCTCAAATCGCCTGGCGTCAAATTGCTGGCTTCATGTATATCACTCGCCACCGTCCGCTGCTTTCACAGAGTGGTCAGTTGTTTATCACTGAAGTGAGGTGATGTAATCTCATTTTTGTCAGAAGTAGCGAGTACCTACAAAGTCTCATACCATCGCTCTACCACCCACGTGAAATAACTTCCTGTTGCTTGGCGGGTTCGGTGTGTGTGTGTGTGTGTGTGTGTGTGTGTCTGTTTGTGTTTTGGAACCCAGATCAACGGGTGGATGAAGGAATGGGAGGACGATCTTGCGATGCGGCCAGAGTCGGTCAAGCGTTCGATGGTGGGCGCTCAGGTGAGGATGGCCGCCGCTGTTTCAGCCAGTGAGGGTGGGCACTCTTGGGGCGACAAGGGGGGCAGAGTGGGTTAGGTGCATCACACAGTTCCGGCCGTGTCAGTGCTAGCGCTTTCCTCTGTGTTTTATAGTGGTTGCTGAGGTAGCAGTGATGGTACGGCTGTCTGTGTGCTGAATTTGATTTATGTGTAGACGCAATCACGGGCGATAGTACTTTTGGACGTATGTAGAAGTGTAGGTGTGTGCGGTGGTGGCGTGAATGTCGATGTGCGTTATCAGATTATTGGTCATCTTGCTACTGGAATTGAGTATGGCGTGGTATTTTGTGTGGGTGGGTTGGTTGTGTGGGTGGCTTGGGTTGGGAGTGGGTGGCTTGGGTTCACTCTACTGTGCCTGGATAAAGTGTCGGCGTCGATGGTGTGACTGGGGGCAAAGTGGGCTGTCTCTTATGGTGTTGTTGTCGGGAATGCTAATTCGGCGCCAGCAATTTCTGACAAGGGCAGCGATATTGAACCCTCTGCCTCCAGTGGAAAGGTACTCAGGTTTTTTTCCAATTTTTCTAACAGTTTGAGTGTTTGTATCGGTGGCGGTTTATTTCTTTGTTTAAGTGGGTGTATATTGTCGAAGTGTATTTTGTGTGCTGCGGAGTAGTTGGTGGACTTGAAGTGATTGACGCGAAGTGTGGAGTTTGGCTTGATTGGTGGAAATGGAAAAGGAGGAGACTAACCACAATGCTTGGTGGTGCTCAGGCGTCGACCATCTTCGAACAGACCAAAAAGTTTTTTCAGCCGTTGCACAAATCGCTGCGACGCGGGGATATGCACCCCGAGGTGCGTCTAGGACTGCACATGATGGTGCAGAGCATGAAGGAGCGCAACTACCTGCAAGCTTACGACATTTACATGCGCATCTCTATCGGCAACGCGCCTTGGCCTATCGGCGTCACCAGCGTCGGTATCCACGAGCGCTCGGCGCGCGAAAAGATTTCGTTCAGCTGTAACGGACAGGCACACATCATGAACGACGAGGCGACGCGCAAGTATCTGCAGGTCAGCATTGCCTTTGCCCCGAAATTGGCCGAGTAGCCGCTCCGCGCTCACTGTCGCATGTGGATTTCCATTATTTATAGAGTCGTAGCTAGAGCTTTACGGTGGCGGCTTACGAATTACCGTCAAACCCAACGTCGTTTGAAATTGGCTTCGTAGCATCGTCCAAGAGGCGCTTTTGCCTGAATATATTTCCGGCATTTTTCCGCATCAGCCAAAGGCTGAAGACTGTTCGGGGTGTGGTCCAAAGGGCGCAGACATACGCATCATACGCTCCTCTGAGGAGGTTATTGATTGTATGGCAGTCAGTAAAAGCCGCATGTGGAATTTCGACACGGGGAAATGAACGAAAGGGAAAGAGTGAGAGTATATGGGTCGCGAGGCTAGGCAAGCTAAAATAACGATCGTGGCGTCGTTCTTAATAAGCGGTAAAGTGTGGGAAGCGTCGGATAGTAGGCTTACGAGGAAGGAATTTTTGCCTTTTGCTGTTCCTAAACACATCCGTGTCAATCAGCTGTGGACACTGAGCAGCGACTCGCGTTTGCATTTGAGACTATCACTCACCATAAATGCGCAGTATCGGTAGTCAGTACTTCAACGAGAAGTGATGTGTAGCGCATATTCTGAGGAACTGATGATTCTTCACCCACCAGTGTGTTTCAAACCATTTATAGCCTTGCGGTCATGCCATATCCGATTTTGTTGTGATTCATAATCAGACAGACAGACAGACAGACAGGACCCCCCCCCCCCCCCTAACACTCACACCCATTTTCAAATGATAAAATGTCATTGCTGAGTAGTTTTGGGAATCGAATGCGGATTACTTCGAACGTAATGCAAAAAGAGGATATGAGAAAGAATGCGTAAAACGCATATCGCCAGAGGAGCCGTTTCATTTTTGATAAGTTACTCACAAATGAAGTATTTACACTTGAACAGATTGAGTTTTCGTTAAAGCAAGCTCGTCGACACCCCCCTTAACCATTGAACGACTGTGAATAGAGAGACGCTAGACATTCTTTCTTTGACGTTGTTAGGGTGTTTCGGAATTTCGCTACGTCCCAGATTCGCAACGTTTCAACGGAGTGCCTGCCTATTTATTATTGCGACCACATGTCCAGTTTTGTGGCGCTGGCTAGGCTTAGACCCTACCATGGCAATCTGCCGAGACCGCATACCCTAACTTTGAGTGACATTGACACCTGTGTGTGCGGGTACAGGGCATGAAGCGTCTGATCACATGGACGCAGCGTGCATACCCCACCGACCCCTCTCGCTGCGTGGACTTCGGTGGCTTTGACCACGCGGTGAGGAAACCCTCTTCTTCCAACACACACACATACACACTCACACACACACACACACACATACACACATACACACACACACACACAATCACTCCCTCTCTCTCTCACTCACTCACTCGCTCACTCACACTCACTCACTCACTCACTTACACTCAAGCACTCTCACTCGCACTGACATTCTCTCTCTCTCTCTCTCTTACTCTCGCTCTCTCTTACACACTCACACACACACACACACACACACACACACACACACACACACACACACACATACATACACACGCACGTGCGCGTATCTTTGTTGAGACCGATTCCTGTGCATTATTTGTCGTAGTTTCTCATCGTTTGGCTGGTTAGTTTATTTAGCAACGGACTCTTATGTTAGCTGGATACAACGTGGCGTTACGAGTTATATTCATTTGTATGCAAAGAATTGCATGTTCTGGTTTAAGCGTACCTAAGCTTCTGTTAGTATCTTGAATTTGCAATGTTATGCAATGCGCGGATGCAAAGGAATGTTTGTTAGTGCACTCGGCCTTTCGCCATTTAATTGTACGGAGTGACCGAATGTTTTTTTCTTCGCAGGGGCTCGGGGCTGCAGGCGGGGGCAGTGACAAGAAAGCGCTGCTGGCGAGTGAAGCGGCGGGTCTGCGGAAAGAGGTTTTGGCGCTACCAGCAGCACCACATTTCATGGAGCGTGATGGCACAGTGAAGGTACGATTAATAAGGCACTCAGAAAAATAAAATAACGATAAACATTAATATAATTTGGGGCAATGTACTTTTTGTATTTGTATTTTTCAATTAATTGTTAATTTGTTTTGTAAATATCAATTCCTTTAAGGTTCTGTTTTGTTGTTGTTTAAGTTTAAGTCGGCTTGATACAATACTAAACTACTTTTCGCTGTAACGGTCTGATATGATTTCGGGATTTGTTTTGGTTTTAATGTAAAATATGCAGCGCAATCTCGGCCGTAAACGCTGTCAAAATTATTACGTATCTGCCATTGTAATGCGTGAAATTGTCAGGACTTTTGCTGGGCGCCAGAGATGACGGCGCTATGTTTCCATTCTATGGTACCGTTCATTTACAAACATGCTATGTGTGCCGAGAGTTGGGCTGCAACGGCACAAATATAGTCCTCTATTTTATGATCCTTTGTTTGGCTGCCCTGTTCGCCCGCTTTTGACTGGGCGGGGTATTCCCTTCGTTGCAACAATTGTCCTCCAGGTGCCTCCGAAGTGGGAAAACATGGTGAGAGCCAACCAAAAGCTGTTGGGCGACGAAGATTAAGCGTCTGCTATCGGGATGGTGGGACGTATAGACATGCGGGTGTGCGTTTGCGTTTGTATTGGTACTTTTAATCGAAGTTTTTGTAAATGTTTGTCGCTCCTCTGTGTCAAAATGCACGCATAGCTTGAAATCAGCTGCTAGTATGCTAGTTGAGATTCTTTCTACGATCAAATTGAAAATCTACGTGGTGACGGATTATGCCGTTTTAAGCTTGAAAATGATTCGCCCGTGACACTCGCGGCCACTCGTTGGTATGGATTCGAATATAAATCACGTTTGTCCGATCCGTGAATTTCAAAGGTATGTCGCAGAGCGTGAAAAACTAGGTAGCTTGATTCCGGAATTCCAAACTGAATTGCCACCATAAGCGGCGAAAATTCACCAAGGAGAAAAAATTATGCGGGAAATAAGCCCGCACAGGAGGTAACAGACAAGCAACATCATTATTGTCATAGCCACCATGCAACACGGCACGAGGTAGGAGCCGTGGGTGCCATTAATGAATAACCACGAGACTCTTTGCAAAAACTCCATGCGCACATCGCCCACGAAATGGCAGATTACAACCGAAGTGGACCGACGAAGAAAAATATTCTGGCCGGCATAATACTCACGACAAAGACTACGGGGCGAAAGAGCACTCATTCTTGCAAAACGGCGAACGTCCGCCGAGATCGCTAGATGGTCAAGATGCGAGAGGCGCCCGCCGGCCGCGCAAATGCAGCGGCCGCCCCGGAAGGGAGTAGGAGGACATTGAATCTTGTCTCCCCGACAGCTTCCGCGCCACCCACTCCAAAATCACATCGTGTAACTCACATAATATTGCGCCCAAGTCACATTCCCATCGATTACAAGAAACCTCCTTCCAAGGGTGCGGCGCGCCACAGCACGCCCCACCGAGCGTCCGGACGTTCACGTCCGCCGCCAACAAGTAACAAACTTAGGCCCCATCTAACATGGTCGTGTGCCGCCAACACACGCAATCCCCCACGAACCCACCACCAACACCTATTACTAACCCAACGCCTACTACTACTGAACTGCCCCCCTCGACCAAGATGTCTACAAACTCTAACCTCAACGCATCGTATAAGCATGCTATGCTCATGGATGAGACCGCCCCTTCGCTATCCGATGGCCACTCCTCCCCCCGGAGCCGACTTGCGGGACACCCGCTCGTTCCCTTCATCGCGGAGCCCCAACTTCCCCATGCAGACATCGCATTGGTTACTAAGGCTAGGGATCAAGTAAATTTTGTCGATGTGGATGGATGTGATATTTTGGAACGTCGATGCCGATAGTAATGATATCTTGAAACTTCGATGTTGATGGTGTTGATATTTTGGGATGCGGACATCGATGGCACATTTTATACCGATATTATCGCCGATATACCGATATTTGGGCCGATATATCATAACAACTGGCTTTGATAATTGATAATTAAAAATGTTTTGATAATTGATGGCACTAATGTTAGCACTGTTGTCATCATGTCGATGTCGATGTCACAACCTAGCACATCGATGGCACCATCAACGGGTGATGATGGTACTATCGATGATGCATCGATGGCTGATCCCTAGCCTTATTATTGGTTACAACATTGCAACTTTCCCCCAGGCGAGGCCTCCATACACCTCTAGTCTTCGCTGCTCCCCGGTCAAGCACTGACATGAGACAAGCCGCTAACCTCTCGGCCCGCACAGTCGACTCCTACCTCATGACATGCCAGTACTACACCCCCCCGATCGTGCGAGTTTTTGGATCCACGCAGTTTTCCTCCCCAAATCGACGAGCTCGTCAAACTCGCTGCATTCGGCTTGCTTAGTAGCTCGGTGTTGGCTCCTCGAGAGCTTGAAAAAGATCGACGACCTCACGGATTGCTCGAAAAATATAATCGGCCGGGCACTAGCGCACCGCACGCGTTGAACGGCCTCTAGGGCTCGAACGGACAACCCGTCCATGCCCCCACCCCAAGTTCGCACCCCCCTTCCCCTCGAGCTCGCTTCGGGCTACCAATAAACCCGCCTAGCCGTCTCAAGCTCTTGTATGGCGGTGGGTTTGTTGTTCCAACTCACTTCACACCTCATCAACCTCAACACTTGCGGCCTCCACACCTCCATGGATGTCGACCACCTCGCCACCACTCGCCACATGGACGTCTTCATACTCACCGAAACCAACCACGCATGAGTCCTCTTCGCATTTCGCAAATCGTCCTTCCACTCCGACACTACCATACCCCCGCCCCCCCACCTTGCCCCCCACAGAACTGGCTTGTTTCTCATTCCTCACTCCGGCAACCCGTACCTCTTCATCGGGGCCTATATGCCCCGATTACACAACACACATATAACCCGCATGTACGCATGAGTTGCCGCATGGGGACTCAGACTCGCTGATGACCACCCAAATCACCGCGTCCTATGGGGAGGAGACTTCCAAACCACCACACAACAAGGTATTAGACACCCCGCCCTCACCTCCCTCCTCCATTCACACTTTCAACCACTCCACCCCTTATCCCTACGTCCCCTGCAGCGGAGGTTGCATAAACCGATGGCTCTCCCCATCCCCCTCAACCCTCACCCCCTCCCATCCAAAATCACATTCTTCCCTTCCACTTGACAATTCACCGACCACTCGGCCATCCACCTCGTTATCCTTGCTCCCTCATCCCTCATCGCTTGACCCTCCTCGCCCGACCACCCCTCCCGCAAACCACACTCCAACCGCAAATACAACTTCAAGCTCCCCTTCTAACAGTAACACATTCTCGACTACCATGACAACTCACCCGACTTCATCAACCAAACCGCCTCTCTCCACGTTGCCATAATACTCAACACACCCCCATCCACAGCCTCCATTGATGTCCTCGACACCCTAGCCTCGCAATTTACTACCCTCCTCTCCTCAAACACCAATGCATCATGTTCGACCACATGCGTCAAACCGGTATGCCCTCCACCTTTGTCAACACATGTGAACAACTCTATTGTGTCTCCAATACTGAACATACCACCCCCTACGGCTCCACCCCTTCCAACGATATCAACCGAGGCACCCTACATGGAAGCACCCTCTCCCCCTTCCCATTCATCCTCTTCCTCGAACATTACCTTGTATAGCTCATAGTCGGTAGCCGAGGATACCGCCCCGGCGCTCCCACCACTAAAACTGACCCCACCGAGCCCTCGGCGACCTACCCTAGCCACGGATTCGGCGACGACCTCAGCCTCGCGACGGGCTCTCCCACCAACATGACCATTCAACTCCAAAAGCGCCCCTTATTCAGCGCGTACACGGGTATGATTTTCAACGCTCGAAAATGTTGCATTACCGGTGCCCTATGGAGTAAAGGGAACGCTCTCTCCCTATCCAACCGCACCCTCCTGGCATCCCGCTTACAAAGACACGTCGTTACCATCAACACGCACAACTCCCCCACCCCCTACTACATCGACCCCTCGGAATCCTTCCGGGTCCTCGGGGTTGAACTCAACACCACCCTCACCTTCACCAAGCATTGGCGAGAAATGAAGCGCACAACCACAGCCCTCACCAACACCCTATCCTCCTTTCTATCAACATAAGCCCGCAGAATAAGCATCATTCGAGGACTCCTCATATGCAAGCATTTCACCCTCCAACTCGGTCTCTTCAGCGATTCACAACTCGACATCCTGGACGGCCAAATCTCCCGGGCACTCCGCTCCGCCGTCTTCTCGGTGCGTGACCTCTCCCGCGCAGCCCTCCACCGCCATACATCCCACCTCGGATACGGCCTTCCCTCCCTCAAAGCCCACGCATCACAACTCACAGTTTGTCACCTACACAAAATCATGAGCACCACGGGTTGCAGAGGCCCCATGGCCTAAGCACACATCCACACCATCACCGACACATACAACCACTACCCCACACAATCCATCTTGTCACACGGCTCCTCCCCGCCCACACTCAGATGTCTAGTCATGGCCCAGCTTGACGCCGGTACCTTGTTCAACCATACCGCCCCCCTTTCCATGACCAACCCCATCGCCTCCACACTCCGCGCCCACATCACCCGCTAAGACGACACCCTCCTCGCCTCACACCGCGACAAATCCACCCGCATCATCACAGACCCGGACAAATACAAACAAGCTGCGACTTCACACCCCACCGAATACACGCATCCCTCCTCCACCGCCTTACCCCCCTCAAGCAAAAACATATCACCACATGGCCACAAGTCCTCCTCCGCACCTCCTCTTCCCCCATCCTCCTCAAACCACGTAAATTCATATCCACTGTCGAACGAACCCCCGACGACCCTCCCAACACCACCCCCTCCCTCCCCTCCCCCATCCTACCACACCACACATCCCAACCACTCCACCTCATCACCCTCAACACCCGCGGCCTCCACACCTCCATTATGGATGTCGAACACCTCTCTACCTCGCACCACCCGGACGTCCTCATCGTCACCGAAACCAACCATGCCACCCACAAATCCCGTTGGCGTATCGCCCTCCCCCAATACCGCCTCAAAAGCTCCCGACCCTACTACTCACATGTGCCCCTACCCAACGCATGCGTTCTCTTCGCGGTCCGCAGAGCCTCGTTCCAGTCCGCCACTGTCCTAACCCCGCCCCCCCACCTCATCCCCCATATCGCCGGACTAAACTCGTCCCTCATTCAGGCAACCCCTACCTCCTCATAGGAGTATACATGCCCCAGCCCCACACCCCCAACTGAACCGCTTACATGCTTAAGTTGCAGCATGGGGCCTCCTCCTGGCAGACGCCCACCCGCACCACCGCGCCCTCTCGGGAGGGGGCTTCCAATCGACAACCACCACAGGTACATGTCACCTTGCCTTCACCTCCCTACTAGAATCCCACCTCCAACCCCTCCACAACCCCATCCCTACCTTCCCCCGCAGCAGGGCGTGGAACCGGGTATTGGGTACCCGGGTAATTTCGAGTCCCATGCCTATTTTGGAGAAATTATCTTATCTCGGAGGTAAACTAAAATGGCTTGTAATCAATTCACTCCGTAATATAATACAACATATCCATCCCGCATTGTAAGCAATAACTTAGGGTTTCATCTCGCAAACCAGCGTGATACAGTTTTATTCACCCGGGTACAGCTGTCAAAGATTCTGTCTCGTATCGCACATGTCATCCAATGGAAACGGAGTATCTTTGTCTCGCGTGAATTCGCCAAATCCACGTAGCCCTCGTATCCACGCCCTGGATATGATTTCAATGGGAATGTACGGAGTAGATCAGGTTGAGGGAAAAGAGTGCATCGTTATTCCGCCACGAGGTTTATTGCACTTGCCACGAGGTTGCGGACCGCACGTCCGTACATCCTCGCATGCCGTTATCACGCTTTACTTCCGCGTTGCCTTGGTAAAGTACAAAGGCAACATGATAGGAAATCTTAGGAGCACGCGCCATTCTGCCATGTCATCGCAAAGAGGCGCATTGGGCGGTCAGTTCAAACGCGTACGGAGGGGAAATCAAACGACCAATTGTCTGATAGGCAGGCGTCATATTTGCGTTTTCCACCTAAATACAGTATGGGTAGACGAGGAGGTAGATTAGGCCGCCGGCCCAGCCACCCCACCCCCCTCAGCAAGGGGGATAGCAAGAGAAGTGACGAACGATCGGCGTCCACTTCCGATCACGGTGACTTTGTGTACAGGACCTCTAAAGGTCGGGGGGATATATATGAAGGTCGTGAGTCATACCGTGTCGCTTCAATTGTCGCGGTGGTTAAGATTGTGGGGTGTCCCGGGTACATAGTCAAATGGGAGGGACTTCCCGAAGAAGCGAACACCACGGAATACGCTGTAAACGTGAAAAGGCAAGGTAATTGGGAGTTCGTATTGCAACAGTTCAAGGACGCCAAGGTCGAAGCTGATAAGGTGCGTTCGTTGTTATTGTTTTAATTTTTTTATTGCAGTGTTCATACGCAAGCTGAACATGGTCTACTAATTTCGCTTGTTCCGTAATTTTGCGTGGTTTTTTATTAACATGACATCGAATGATCTAAGTGTTGCTGTCTCAGTATAATTCCCGGCCGCTTAGTTTCAATCCGTTTCACGGTATCTGGCAGACTGGTCTGTCGTGCAAGTGGTCCGGAGAGAACTCGCTGAGATGTTCCCTCTCTAGCATATAGTCCGAGCGATATATTAATGTGAACCTAATTCCAACTTCACGTATACATTGATAAAGTTGTTTACGCGGTGCTGTCGACGAGCCCGGTTTTCATGAGTCGAACTGCCGTCAATTTGTAGAATACGCCGGGTCCAACGTCTTATCAAAGACGCATATAGAAGAAGCATATAGATGTATGCCTTAGATCGCCCGTGCCTCACTCCCCGTTGTTTTGGATGATGGACCATTTCATTTATCAAGTACACAGTTGTTGTGTCTATGTTTGTGAATCGTCTGTTGTGACTTTGTTCGAACTCTTTACTAGCATGCGACTGAAAGGTTTGTTAATGTATGTCTGCGGTGTGCGAAGAAGCATGAAGAAGATGAGAAACTTCGCAGACAGCGAAAGGCCGATCAACGGGAGGCGGCGAAGATCAAGGAGCAAGAAGAAACATGCTGTGAAACGACGGAGCTTGTGCCTGCTGCGTCGTTGAAGGGAGAGCATGGGCTACGCCGAAAATCATCTGTATGGAAGCATTTCACGAAGGAGTACCAGGCGGAGGACGGAGGTTTCTATGTCAAGTGTGTTTTGTGCGCGAAGGAGATCGCCTACTGCAAGTCCACCAGCAACCTCGTAAAGCACGTCAAGATGATACACAACAAGGTCTACATACAAGATCTACAGTCAGGGGAGTTTGTCCCCGTTAGTGAGGAGCCTCAATCGTCAATTCTGAATCACAAGGTATTGTGTTCACAGTCCACCCCGCCTTTGAGTTTCACCCCGCATGTGTGCTGAAATGTGTTGTTTTTGTTTTTTAGATATCAAAGCAAAGGAAGAAGGTCCTAGATCTTATGGCAGCGAAATGGGTTTCGAAGAGGTGCCGTCCCTTTGGAATCACAGAGACGGATACTGAGCATCGTGAATGGATTCACGCTATCTCTGGCGGCGCATACAAGGGCCCATCCCGTGAGACTGTCATGAGATATACTGCTGAGCTTGCAACGCAGGTATGTAACGGCAATTGCAGTTGTGTATTATGTTAAAGTAACCGAATCCGCACTGACACTCTTAATTGCGGCGTAGTCGTGGCACAGCATCAAGGCCGACATCAAGAAGCTGACCGAGGAGGGACTGATGGTCTCTATCAGCGGTGATGTTTGGGGTGAGAATGCGATATCTTTGTTTGCCGTGATGGGGCATTGGGTGGATGAATGCTTTCAGCTGCAAAACAGGCTATTGTTCTGCGAGCCATTTGGAAGCGTCCGTCACACCGGTAAGATCAGAAGTGTTGGATTAATTATATAGATGTTAATGTCTTAGAAGCTTCCTATTGTTGTAACAACTATTAGTTATATAGTTGATATCCATTAAGCTTCCTGTTGTCATTTAGTCGCGTCCATTCGTCTACAGGTAGCAACATTGCTATCGCCACCAAGGAAGGACTTTCTGAACTCGGTATTGGTGAATACCGTCGTGGTGTGGGAGCAGATGAAGCGGACGTTGACACAGTTGCAACTTGTGTATTCAGCAAGGTGAGTCGTATGCATATTCTTTCCATTATCTTGCGTAGTGAACTCAACAGAGGGAATTGAAACATGTGTTTCCTCTCAGAAATGCGACAACGGGAGCAACATTAAGGCGGGCTGGGGTGATTTCGAGGGGGCTACTTGCGTCGACCATGGACTGCAGTTGTGTGCGAACATATTTCTGAGCTGCGAGGGGATCAAAGAAGCTGTCCGCTGCATGAATGGTGTAACAGCTCATTTCTCTCGGAGTGGACCGGGTACTCAAACTTTGTACGCCATCCATGCAGACCTAAATCTTCCGCAAGGTAAGCCGAGCACCAAGGCAGCAACAAGGTGGCTCGGGCAGTTCCCCCAAACAGTGTGGTTTGTCCATAATGCGTCAGCTGTGCACAAGTACGACAACAATGTAAGTAGGCACCCTGATCCTATTTGAATACACTATGTGAGATTGACCATTAATGGTAATTAATGTGCCGATTTATGTGTTGTACTCAGGTCCCGGATACTTGCCAGTCCAATCCGGACGGAACAAAGTACGGGGACTATGCAATAGATGAGACCGGTTGGGAGATCATCCGAGAGATGGCGGGTGTGCTGTGGCCTGTTGCTCAGATTGTTACGCAACTGCAAGGTCAAGAGTATGTTACCATATCCCTGGTGTTGCCATTGCTTGGTCATTTGGTTTCCGTATTGGAGTCATCTGAGCCGGTCCAGTACCAAGATGAACGTGCGGACACTACTCTTGTGGATGTGGATGCATTGAAACTTGAAAGTTGTGTTGCCATTGCACGAGAAGCCATGCGTGAGGCAATCGTGAAGAGGTTTTTCGTTGACGTCGAGGACTCAGACATGGAAGATATTGGCATCGCAACTTTTCTTGATCCCCGATTCAAGCTCCTCGACTTCAATTTCCCGGATCATGACCTTTTCAATGTGACGAAATTTAGGCAGGAAATCCTGTCCGCTGTTCGTCTTGTGTGGAACAGGGATTGGAAGATGATCGACAACGACGAAGTGGAGGAAGTTGTGGAGCCTCCTCTTAAGAAGCTTGCATCAGGAAGCTTGCTGATGAAAAGCACGGCGAGTCTTCACGCGATACTATCGGGGAGGAAGCCTATTGACAATGTTATTGTGCCTGAGGTAGAGTTGCGGGATGAGTTAGATGAGTACAACGATATTCCACAGGTAGCGAACAAAGACATTGATCCACTTTGCTGGTGGAGGAAGCATTCGATTCAGTTTCCAAGACTAGGACAAATGGCTCGCCAATTCCTTGCACAACCGGCGACGAGTGCAGCATGTGAGCGTGTCTTCAACCGCGCTGGGAGGATGCACGACGACTTCAAGAAAGGGTCTTCAGAGTCAACTCTTAACCATGCATTGATGGTTTCTATGAACCCGTAAGGTGATAAGCGGTATGCCTTTCCAATATTGATTGATTTATGTCATTGTTGATTTATGAATTTGTTGATTAGCTTCCTGTGTTGAAATTGTTTCCTTGTTATGTTAATCGTAGGAGTCTGAAGAAATGTCTTGACAACAGACAAAGTGACAAGGCGTATGAAGAAATGTCGGGAGCCGAGTGCCTGAGAGGAGCATAATTTGTTGAAAATGAGTCAAACATGTAACAGAATTATTTATCCTTTTTGTCTATCGCAAATGCATGCACATTGCAATCTGCATGTTTTAATGTGAAAGCGGTGATTGGAATCTACACTGGCCATGTGGATTCCAAAAATCACTTTCACATTAAAACATGCAGATTGCAAACATTTTCGCACGACCAAATAAAATTCCCGGTGATGAAGCACAGTGCCCGAGGGGGGTGTGCCCCCAAAGCACACCTGACAACACACAAAATACGGGCACTGTGCGACGGAGGGTTTTGCCAAGTTGTATGGGATAGAATTGGATTCGGTAAAATCAGAATCATCCGAATGTAATTGATCTTTTTCCTGTACATAGTGTCTCACTTTGTATCTCATCATGCATTCGTGTCACACCGTGCAGAGTATCTCACTATGTACTCTAACTCGGAAATTCGGCCGCAACTCGCCAGAGTCGATTGTATGACTCATACTCATTCACGACTATGGGCGGGAGGTTTCAATTCAAGTGGGTGTCTGTCACTCACAGTATCTCAATAGACCGTGACACACGCGTTAAAGATTTCACTCATCTCACCAACATTGGAAGCAGTTCTCAATTCAATTCACCTTCGAGAGTTATAGGTTTGGGACATGTCGGGTATGAAAAAAATAGATTCGAAGGACTCGAAATGCCAAAAAAAACGTCGAATCCACGCCCTGCCCCGCAGCGGAGGCTGCCTTGACCATTGGCTCACCACGCCCCCTACACCTCTCACCCTCCCACCGTCCTCTTGCTCGATATTCCCCTCCCCCTCCCACTTTACTGACCACTCTGCAATCCACTTCGTAATTCCTGCCCCTTTCTCTCTTATGACACATCCCCCCCTCCCCATACCCACCCCCACACACACCACACGACGCGCAATCTCAACTTTCGACTTCCCCTCACACCTGACCACATGCAAGCGTACCAATCCAGCACCCCCGACCTCATCAACCAAACGGCAGCCCTCCACGCAGAAAAACTCAACACCCCACATACCTTAGCCTCCCCCGACACCCTTGACACCCTCGCCTCACAATTCACTACACTCCTCTCCCAACACATGGACCACGCTGCCACAGTTTGGCCTCTCCTCCCCGCCAAAAAACTCCGCCCACCCTAGGCGTCCCTTGACCCTATTTGGCTTACTAAAAAAACACGCACTCACATACTCAAACTCCGCAAATGTAGTACGAACAGCGGCCCCCTTCCCTTCGCCCAAGCCCTCTTAAACACAACCGATTATCTCACCCCAGACGCCATCAAACAACAGTGCCAAGCACGCATACGCCACCTCCTACGCGCCACCACCATAGATAAGCTGAGCAAAATAAAAACTCGATCCAATACGGCCTACGACACCTGCCCTAAATCCTCCCACCGCCGATTGAAAATTAAAAGCGGCCTCCTACCCCCCACCAGCGCCACCTCGACCCTCCACCGCATTACCAAACCCGATAAAACCACCGCATCCTCTCCCTCCGCCGTCCTAGAAGCGGTACACTCTCACTTCGCCACCGAACTCGGCCGCGCCACCCCACACGAACTACCCACCTCCCCGTGGGAACTCCCGGGCAACCCTGACAACTTTACCATCGAACCCCGAGGAGACCCCTCTCCAGGGACTGGATCCGCCATTTTTTGTTGGGTTCGGATCCATGAGTACTTGATTTTTTTGGATCCGGAACTAGTGAGTACCTCTAAAAAAGGGATCCGGATCCCGTGATTACCTGTGATTCTAGGGTTCGGACCCCGCGATTACCTACTGAACCTTGGGTTCGGACCCCGCGATTACCTGTGATTCTAGGGTTCGGACCCCGCGATTACCTGTGATTCTAGGGTTCGGACCCCGCGATTACCTACTGAACCTAGGGTTCGGACCCCGCGATTACCTGTGATTCTAGGGTCCGGATCCAGCGATTACCTGTGATTCTAGGGTTCGGATCCAGCGAGTACCTGTGTTTTTGATTCCGGAACCGAGTACATGAGTACTTCTAAATTTTTTGGTTCCGTTGGATTCGTTGGGTTCGCGATTCCAACAAGTACTCGAAGTACTCATGCAAATTGATACAAATTGCGCATTTTGGGGGAAGTTTGTACTGCAATTTGAATTTTTACATCTCTATTAGTTCTATGCGCCTGCTTATGCTTGGATCCCATACAGTAGATACGTACAATTCACTTCCCATACTTTCTGCCCGCTGCAAACATATTTAGTACTTTACAGTCTATCCCATACAATTTAGCAAAGCTTTTGGTCCCTCCGGCAAGTGCCACAAGCAATGTATGTGAGTTTATAGCCCTCCGGCTCAAAAAAGACACTTGCCATCACATGGAAACAGATTCCGATGCAGTACCATTTTTCACATATGATGTGACAAGTAATGCCAAATGGTTTATCGCATGGCTAGTGCGAGTCCACCAAATGAACATTAAATGCACAAAATATGGATGAAAACAGGTTTAAGACAATCATTTCTTACAGTTTATATAGACTTGTGACAATTGAAATTGAAATTGTTCACAACATGTGACAACCATATTCCTCGCGCATACATAATTCAACAATTACATTAGACTAACAAGGCATCCTCTAGGCTATCTTCCTTGGTGTTCTTCTTGAACGCGTCATGCATTCGCCCCGCTTTGTTGAACAAACGCTCGCATGCAGCAGAGGTAGCAGGCATAGATAAGTACTGCCGCGCCATTAAAGCCAAGTCGGGGTACAGAGCTGCATGTGTTTTCCACCATGTCAACACACAAATGTCCTTGTCCGTTTCTTGGGGCAGCTCAAGGTAACGCTCTAAGTCATCCTTTTCCACGTGCTTGGCTGTAGAGGGCGTCACACGCCCAGTCAAATCCCCGGAAAGGAATGCAGTGAAAGACTTACTCTTCGACGACATCAATTGCTTGCCAATCTCTGCAGCTGGATAGGCACCGCCTTCTGCCTCGCTCTCTTCCGGCTCTGTGCGCCACTGCTCTCCAAATTCTCTTCTTGCAGCCGCCAAAATTGTAGGCGCAAAGTCTGGGCGAATGCCATTGAAGTCCAGATTCTTAAACCTGCACAATTCACATTTTTAGTTAACATAGCAAATGCACAAGTAAATTTGCATACACACACACACAGAAACACGTAGAGAGCATACAGAATAGGTACACAAACGAACACCACACACACATACACACACATTCAGAAGTAAATGCACATACAAGCCTACACACACACAAGCAGATAAACACAAACACATGCATAACACAAACACACATGCAGAAGTACATCGCATACAAGCACGCACTCATACAAATATGCATAAACATAAACACGCAAACACACACACACAAGGACGCTCAGATACAATCACATCTATTTATCAACATTTAATATATTTATCAGGTATATAATAGAAACAAATGTGCAAAATTTAAACACATGCACACACAACCATTACAAGGTACTAACCGAATTTCCAGCAATGTCGCAATCCCTATCTTGATGTAATCGTTCTCCCTTATGTTGGTGAAAAAACGCTCAATGATTCCGGCCCGCAGACTCTCCCTTGCCTCCGCCATATGAGGCTCCATGTCCTCCGCTTCGATGGTGTACAAGTCCATATCCCTCCGCTCATCTTGCAATGAAACGGGCCTGTGTGACGACAGCTGCTCTAACAGAGTGCCTAACATAGGGTAAACAAGGGATATGGTAACATAGTCACCCTGCAGCAAATTCACAACTTGAGCCACTGGCCACAGGATCGCAGCTAGCTCTCGAATAGTCTCCCAATCCTCAGTGTTGATGGCGAAGTCCGAATACACCTTCCCATCGTCATTGGCAACGCAACCATTGGGTACCTAGTATAGAATTAATATCTCAGTAAATGAACAGTAATGCAACTTACAATAATGCAATGAAAACACCGCAAGACAGTACTTACTTGTAACATATACTCGGTAATTGCTTCAGCGTTCTGCACAAACCACACAGCCTGAGGAAACAAGCCTAACCAACGAGTGGCTGACTTGGTACTTGGCTTACTTGTGGGAAGACCCATCCGAGTTTGAATCTCCGACAGCTTGGCAGCGCCCAAAGTGCTCCTAGAAAAGTGGGCACTCTGACCTTGCATTGCTCGGGAACAATCCTTGATGTGCGGCTCCTCCACGAACTCGTTGACACACAACTGAATGCCATGAGTAACACATGTATGTCCATCCAATGCACCCCATCCTTTCTTCATGTTTGCTCCATTGTCGCACACCTAGGCAACCGTCAAACCATCTTCATTCAGAGACATACATAACAAGCAAAAACAAAAAGCCAAAATCTAAACTAACTCTTACCTTACTGAATATTGATTCATACACAGTGTCCACAGCTTCGACGCCTTCCAAGTCGTCTGCTTCGACAAGCTCTCCCACATTCACTCCAGCAAGTCTGCGCTTTGTCGTTTGCAAAATATTCTCACCTGTGTGGGAAACCTTTCCGTAGGGCTCGCAAATAACCAAGCGCTTCATAACTTGCCACGATCCGTCGATCCAATGCACCATTACCGCCAACAATGAAACAGAATTCTCCCCCCAAATATCTCCAGATATGCACGGCTTCAATCCGTCTTGAAACAACCCGTTCATCATGACTCTTGTTTCAACAAGTGTCTAAAACAAGCAAAATTAATTACCTTAGTTATTTAAAGGCAACACGCAGTCATACATTCAAATAAACCAACAGTAATTACCTTTTGAGCCAAGGATGCCATGCAACGCATTACCGTCTCACGACATGGACCGCTATATGCGCCTCCCGAAATAGCAGACATCACATCCTTGAGCTCTGTGTCCGACTCCATGATCCCGAATGGCCGACATCGCTTGACCACCCAAATTGTTATCAACTCGTCAAGGTATTGTTTCCTTTTCGCAGAAATCTACGAATAGAGTCAACAACGAATGAAAGGTCAATAACATGCTATCATTAAGTCAATAACATGCTACTATACAATCACAATGGGACATGACTTACCTCTGCTTTGATCACGGTGGGGACGGAGACATCCCCAACTTGAATGTTTTCACCAGTAGCCAAGTCCTGTCGGTACTCACCTTTATGCCGACATCTGAGGTGCTTGATAAGATTTGAGGTCCCTCCGCTGTACTTGAGCTTGACTTCCTTTGGACACAACTTACATACGACATACTTGATACCATTGGGGAACTTCTTTGGCTTCTGGAAATGATTCCAGCATTGAGCATTGTAGATCTTCTTCTTCGGCGGCGCCAAGTCGTCATCCACGATGACCTCTTCATCGCCTTCGTTATCTTCTTCGATGCCTTCTTCAACCTCGTTTGATGTTACAGTGGCTTTAGCTTGCAGCCGGTTCTTCCTCTTCCTGCTTATCCGATTCGCCTCTCGATTTCGTGCCTCCTGCAAAAACACAATGCACCCATCAAAAGTTAGTAATGGAAACATGAAATTGTAGCGAAAGAACAGAAAAGAACACAAAGAACAGAAAAGCATCACAGAACAGCGATAACAAAGTGTCGACAAGCTCAACTGCAACGCTATTACTAGCGGCGCTACCGACCCGCACAGTGCAACAATATGCTTAACGATAAAGTAACCTTTTACGTGGGAAAGCAAAGAACAGAAAAGCATCACAGAACAGCGATAACAAAGTGTCGACAAGCTCAACTGCAACGCTATTACTATGGCTTCGATAGAGCACATAAACAGAGACGTAAAAGTGCGGGCGGAGGCGGGGAGTGGGCGCCATGCGGCGCTACCGAACAGCACAGTGCAACAATATGCTTAACGACAAAGTAACATTTTATGTGGGAAAGCAAAGAACAGAAAAGCATCACAGAACAGCGATAACAAAGTGTCGACAAGCTCAACTGCAACGCTATTACTATGGCTTCGATAGAGCACATAAACAGAGACGTAAAAGTGCGGGCGGAGGCGGGGAGTGGGCGCCATGCGGCGCTACCGACCCGCACAGTGCAACAATATGCTTAACGACAAAGTAACATTTTATGTGGGAAAGCAAAGAACAGAAAAGCATCACAGAACAGCGATAACAAAGTGTCGACAAGCTCAACTGCAACGCTATTACTATGGCTTCGATAGAGCACATAAACAGAGACGTAAAAGTGCGGGCGGAGGCGGGGAGTGGGCGCCATGCGGCGCTACCGAACAGCACAGTGCAACAATATGCTTAACGACAAAGTAACATTTTATGTGGGAAAGCAAAGAACAGAAAAGCATCACAGAACAGCGATAACAAAGTGTCGACAAGCTCAACTGCAACGCAATATGGCTTCGATAGTGCAAATAAACAGACATAAAAGTGCGGTCGGAGGCGGGGAGTGGGCGCCATGCGGCGCTACCGAACATCACAACGCAGCTAACTCGGGGGTGAGGGCAGAGCAGAGGGGGGGGGGGACTCTTGCTTACCTCTTCAACTTTCTCTTGCTCGTTGTGAAAATCTTCAAGCAGGGTGGACCAATTGGCTTGCCGCCTTACGTTGAGCTCGGTTTCTGAAGTGGCGGCTTCCTCCGGCAGTCCTTCCCACATAACTTTATACGTCAACATTCCACACCTTTTTCCTTGGCTAACAATTTTCTTAACTACATACTGCCCTTTATTACTATACGGATCTGCACATGTTTTTGACTGAGGTGTCCTAAACACCCTATCTGAATTCCAAACAAGCTCCTCTTCTGCACGTTGGATAGCCGTCGATGACAAGCTCTTCCCTGATCTAGACGGTCTACTACTTCCCGCTTGCCCCGCCATTGTTGCTAACTATGAAAGGATTGGATGTGGACGGGCAGATTATGGTGGATTGCAAGCGCGTACGCACCGTTTAAATAGCCTTTGGGTGGGCTACAATCGAATCACGGCTGCGGAATGACAACAATCAGGGCTATTGAACCAATCCTAGACATACACCTCAGCAGATTTGCATTGCCAAATACCTCCCAAAAAAACAGCGTGTCACTTCGGGCAACCACAGATTCGTGAGATACTCGGAATCGTGAGTACTGATTGGGTATCACGATTCCACGTCGTTTTGCGAGGATGAGGTACTCGCGATTACCGCGGATCCATTAAAGTACGATGAATACCGGATCCAACGATTACTTACAATAACTGGTACCGGAACCAACGATTACTTACAATAACTGGTACCGGAGCCAACGATTACTTACAATAACTGGTACCGGAACCAACGATTACCTACTGAACCTAGGGTTCGGACCCCGCGATTACCTGTGATTCTAGGGTTCGGACCCCGCGATTACCTACTGAACCTTGGGTTCGGACCCCGCGATTACCTACTGAACCTAGGGTTCGGACCCCACGATTACCTGTGATTCTAGGGTCCGGACCCCGCGATTACCTGTGATTCTAGGGTCCGGACCCACGAGACCAAGTCCGAACCCGAGTAGTCTCGTGGATTCGCGGCTCCTTAGGATCCGGATCCAGTCCCTGCCCCTCTCTCACCCTCGCCGACATGATTACCCGCGACACCTTCGATAAAACCCTAAACTCCCTAGGCACTGGCAAAGCCCCCGGCCCGACGGTATCCCCACTGAAATAAATAAATTCTTACCACCGGCGACCCGCTCCGCCCTCTTCTCTCTCCTCTCCCTTCTTGCCCACAAGACCTACACCCCTCCTGACAGGTGCCACAGCACAACATGTCTGCTACACAAAAAAGGTGACCCCTCCCTCCTCGACAACTACCGCCCTATCGCCCTTATGAATAACCTCCTTAAACCATGGACCGCACTAATCAAAGATGCAGGGTCAAAATCCGCCGAAACCCACGACATTCTCAGTGACCAACATGACGGTTCCCGACAACACCGCAGCATCCACGACGCCCTCTCCCCCATCATAATGACTATGGAGGACGAGAAACTCCACGAAAAAAACATCTACGTCATGTACGCGGACTTCAAGGGCGCCTTCAACGCCGCAGACCACCGCATCATGTCCAAACACATGCGTCAACTCGGTATGCCCCCCACCTTTGTCGACACATGCGAACACCTCTACGGGGTCTCAACCACAGACAATATTACACCACATGGCCCCACCCCCTCCATCGATATAAATCGCGGAACCCTACAGGGACTCAGGGAGACACCCTCTCCCCATTTATATTCACCCTCACCCTTGAACCCTTCCTTCGATGGCTCACGGTGGGAAGCCGGGGCTATCGCCCGGCCCCCCCGCCACTAACGTCGACCCCACATAACCCACAGCCACATACCCGGGACACGGCTTCGCTGACGACCTCAGCCTCGCCACGGGCTCGACCCCCAACATGGTCATCCAGCTCAGGAAACTCTCCCTCTTCAGCGCCTACACGGGTATGACCGTCAACATCCGCAAATGCTGCATTACCGGCGCCCTCTGGCGCTCAGGCAACACCCTCACCATGGCCAACAACGCCCTCCTCGCATCCCGCCTACAAACTCAGTTCATCACCATCAACTCCACCCCGGCCCCCATCCCCTCCATTGGCCCCTCGGACACATACCGCGTCCTCGGGGTAGAGCTTAACACCTCCCTCACCTTCACCAAACATTGGAACGAACTAAAAAGTACCACAGCATCCCTCATCTCCGCCCTATCCACCTCCCCACTAACACAATCCCGCAGAATAAGGGTCATCCGTGGACTCCTCATCGGCAAACACTTCACCCTCCAGCTCGGCCTCTTCACCGACTCCCAACTCGACACTCTCGAAGGGAAAATCTGCCGCGAACTCCGCTCCGCCGTCTCCTCGGTACGTAACCTTCCCCGCACCGCCCTTTACCGCCTTACCTCCGACCTCGAATACGGCCTCCCCTCCCTCAAAGCCCACGCAGCACAACCCACAGTCTGCCACCTACATAAAATCATGAACAACTCAGGATACCGAAGCCACATGGCCCGCGCACACATCCGCATCATCTCCACAACGTATTCCCACTGGCCCTCGGAATCCATCATGTCAACCCGTTACACCCCACCCACACTCAATTGCTTAGTCAGAGCCCAGCGCGATGCGGGCACCCTATTCCACAACATCCCTCCACTCTCCCTCACCAACCCTATCGCCTCCACACTCCGCGCCCACTTCACCACCCAAGACAACACCCTCCTTGCCTCACTCCGAGACAAAGCCACACACATCACCGACCCTCACACATATAAGCAAGCCTACTGCGACTTCTCTCCCCGCAAAACAAACGCCTCCCTCCTCCCCCGCCTCACCTCCCTCTAGACAAATAACATCACCACATGGCCACAAGTCTTCCTCCGAGCCACCTCATCCTCCTTCATCCTCAAATCCTGCAAATCCGTCTCCACACTCACGGGGTCCACCACCCCACTCTCAGTCCCCATCCGCCTTCTCGCCGCAATCCTCACCGAACCCTCCAATACTATCCACAACCGCCTCCCCATCACACAACTCACCCCCAAGCAAGCATCCCCCTCCACCACTATCCACCCCTCTTGGATTCCCCTCCTCTCCCCACACCTCCCTCGCTCACCCCCCACTCTCTCATCCGGCATCTACACCTCCCGCACCAAACACTCCACCCCCTCTACACCCACCACACACTTAGACACAGAATACCTCACCCCCTCCTACCACCACTACCCCCCCTGCGACGTAACGCGCATCATTTCCAAACACAAGGACACAGAATACGGCCAAACGCATTACATGGTAGAATGGGCCCCGGAACACCTCACGGAATGGGACATTCAGTTATAACTCGACGACGGCTTCCGCCTCATCTCCTCCACCCTCACATCGGTATGCCTCCCCACCCCCTCCCCCGCCGCTTGCTCCATCTGTCATGACCCACTGCACACAGAACCCACCTCCACATGCTGCACATGCCCGCACTTTGCCGTACATTCCCAATCCCGCCCAGCTTAGGGACCCGCCACATGGCAGTGCGATTGGTGTGCTCGCGGCCAACAGCACGACCTCATCCGCCTCTACGAGGTCCAGTGGGCCACATGCCTACAACTACACGACACCATCAGTGAGACCCCCTCCGGCCCCACCGCACTCACCGCATTTAACTCCGGCTTTGTCCCCTCCACCACACCCATACTGCCAGAACCCGGACCCCCTCCCTGGTCACACCCCCTAATCACCTTCAACCACGAACCCATCCACCCCTACCGCGACATGCTCCCTACCGGTAAATTCGCCATCCACACACACCCATCACTCCATGACACCACCGTGCTCTGCACTCCCGACGGCCAAGCGGTCACCACCCTTAACGGCCCCCGCGTCCGCCACCTCTTCCAACTCTTCCGCCCCGACCTCTCGCAGCACACGTTCGAAAAGGAGGTCTACCACCTCCTCACTCGCCTAGGCTCCCGCTCAGAAATCCACTCACCCACACCCGCCACCACCACCCGTAACAGATGGGCCACTAGAGAAGACCTACTCACTGCTCTCCGCCACACATTCCACATATAGACAGAATTCTACTTCGACCCCCTCAATAAATCCCTCCACTCCCACACCTACCACTCCCTATACCCCGAAGACATAGTCTTCTCATCTAGCGGCAGCAATGCCCCACACACTTGGCAAGGCACCAACCCAGAATACGACCACAAATGTATGCGCCGCGCCATGGAACACGCAATCACCATAGCACACCTCACAGCCCCTCACACACCCAGCGCAACCATCCTCATGCTCCCCCGATGGGAACAAACACCCTACCGCCAATCCAAATACATCGACTCCCCATACACCCATCACCTCTACACCCTCCCCAATGTCGCAAACACCTTCCTACCCCCCGACCAACACATTGGCAAACCCACTTCTATCCCATTCGGCACACGCTGGATGGTCGACATCTACCTCGTCGCGAACCCCCTCGCACTCTCCACCCTCCCATCACACACAGCCATGACCGCACTTCACAACACTCTCGAATCTATCTACGACACTCACCTCTCCAACCCCGCCATCACCATCCCTCTTCCTCACCTCTTCGACACCTACTCACCCCACTCGGCATGCATATACCACCTCCCCCTAAACCCAACTCAACCCATCACATATCCCCTCCCGGAACGCATGCAACTAACATACCTCCCCACCAGAGGTATTCTTGCTTGGAATTGGTAGGACTTTGTCTACACAGACGGCTCGAAAAAAGGAGGCTCGTCCCCTCTCGGAGCAGCAGCCACCCACTCCGCCTGTGACACAAGAATCAAATCATGGTGACCTCTACCCCTCCCTCGCACACACTAAATCGAGCTGAATTAGCGGGCATAGATATAGGCCTCCAACTTGGCCGCACCCACCTCCTATCTGAGAGTGCGTGCTCCCTCCGCCTCATACAAGGATACTTAAACTGCCCTTCCGCTTACAGTCACAACATCCACCGCGACACCCTCCTAACCATCACACACACTCTCCAAACCCGCTGCGATGCAAGCATCCGCACACACCTCGGCAAAATTAAAGCACACAACCACTCCCAAGGTAACGACCTCGCAGACACCCTCGCTAACCAAGTCGCGGATGGTCACCCACCCGACACTACATACACCACATGTTCAGTGGTCACGATAGGCCACTGGACCTCGCCATACACCCTCATTCCACAAACCCTAGGGGAACCCATACCCTACAGATACACCAACCTCAAAGCTGAAGCACCCACCTACAGCACCAAACACACACTCACGCCCCTCTCACAAACAACCAAACACGGAGCCCTCCTCGCCCGCGCCGCAGAGGACGGCGCCGACTTCTCTTTCCACAAAAAACATACAACCCTCACACAACCCTCACAAACACACAACAGTTCACCCACAAGCAAGAATTCATGTGGGGAGTTCACAACACCCGCCTACTTACCCACAACCCCAGCCTACGCTGCCCCCTCTGTGGCCAATTCTCTAGCAACGGCCACATGGCCGGTACTGCCCCGCCATGTCTGGCCTAAGACAGGACCGACACAACAACGCGATGCAACTCCTACTCACCCTATTGGAACGCCACAACGGAGGACGCTGGGAAACCATCACAATAGACGTCGGTAACAAACCCATAAAACCATTTGCTTCCCCCACTCATGCCCACACTCCACTTGACTGTCACCCACCTCATCCCACCCACATGCCCACCCGCCTTGTTGCTGCTGACGAGGGTCTCTCGCCCGACTCCCTGACCTCGTGTCCCGCCGCCCTCCCACCTGAGATTCTCCCCCCCGTGCTACGACCCCCCGCACACAAACCCGACTTTATCCGCCTCCTCGAACCTCGATTCGTCGGTCACACAAACGGTCGCCGCCGTTACGCATCCATTAAAAAGATTCAGATAGGGGAATGGAAGTATCGCACGGACAATAACCTCTCCCAAACAGCTCACCTCATACGTGCCAAATACACTCCCCTTGCAAACGCCATCCGCAGCCACTGGCCATGCACAGTGGTAGACATCCTTCCCATCGACATGAGCCGCACAGGTACACCGCACTCCTCCACCATCACGAGTCTAACCTCCCTACTCACCTCCCGCACAGACCCTCCTGACAAACTCATCTCCAAAGCGCGCCTCGACACATCTCGAATCCTTGCACAACTCCACACGCATACTGTACAATGGCTACATCATCTCCTACTTGTATAACACATAAAATCCCGCACGACCTCCCGCCGCGCCTCCACACATTGCCCCTTCGCACGCCCCTAAATGCACGCCGCCCTCGCCTCGTCTTGCACAACTCCCCGGGGGGGAGTAAAAACCCCCGAACATCCCTGGAGAGGTTAGATGTAGGTGGTTAACGGTCTAGCATTGACTTGTAAGTTCCCTGTATGGCATAATTGGGAGGGCCCAGAGACAGCAACCGGCGCATACGGTGTTTGGTGTAAACAGGCGCATACGGTACATGTTGTAAACAATTTCATTTCATATTAACTCGCTCGGCACGGGCAAAGCCCCCGGCCCCGACGGTATCCCTAACGAAATCATCAAATTCCGACCCCCGGCGACCCGCTCCGCCCTCTTCTCTCTCCTCTCCCTCCTTGCCCACAAGGCCTACACCCCACCTTAATAGTGCCATAGCAACACATGCCTCCTTCGTAAGAAAGGTGACCCAACCCTCCTCGACAACTATCGCCCCATAGCCCACATGAACAACCTCCTCAAACTTATGGACCGCACTAGTCAAAGCTGCAGGCTCAAAGTACGCAGAAACCCACGGCATCCTCAGCGACCAGCATGATGGATTCCGGAAACACCGCAGCAATTCACGACGCTCTCTCCTCCATTACCATGATGATGGAGGACGCCAACCTCTACCACAGCGATTTCTACGTCATGTACGCCGACTTCAATGGCGCCTTCAATGCCGCAGATCACCGCATCAAGTTTAAACACATGCGCCAACTCGGTGTGCCCCCCTCCTTTGTCGACACTTGCGAACACCTCTACGACGTCTCTTCCACCGAATTCATTACCCCGTACGGCCCCAAATTGAAATTGTTTATAACAATACCGAAATTAACCGGTTGTTGTCTCTGGGACACCGGGCTGTGCCTAATTTGGACTCATAAGCGTGGGTAGACCGTAAACCACTTATCCCAACCTCTCCAATGGCAGTAACGAAGCCGTCTAAAACATACCCATATACAAGTATTGTCTGCATACAAGTATGAAATATAAAATGTCGCTAATCTCCACAATACGCGGCATGCTCCAGCCGCTGCGGGGTCGCTGATCAGCAAGGCCGCTCAACTTGAGCTGGTCGAGACGAACCTTCTTGACCTCGGCTCATGTGCAACTCCGGTCGTGGCGGAGCTAGGGGGGAAAGGCAGAAGAAAAAAACCCCTCGCTCAGGTCGTCGTCGGTCCCGTCTCGATACGTGCTCAACCCCGCCCGAGGTATTAGCTGCTCCTCCAGACGCAGCGCGCCACCTAGCCGAGTCTCCTCTCCTCCTTCGGGGGCTGAGAAGAGAAAATGACTAGGCTGCAGATGGTGTCCGGCTAGCTCTCCTGCCTCCGAGCCAAATTTTCTCCTATCCCTTGTCCTTGCTCCGTTTGTTTCCAACACCTATTTGATCGCGTTGTGGCCGTCCGTACCCCCCCCCGGTGGTTTACGTTGTTAGGGGGCCGCCTTTATGAGCAATTTGCCGTTACGATATCCCTAAGCACACTGCCTGAGGCAGCCTATCGATAACCGGGTACTGACTAGGGAAGGGGTTGGTAGAACACAGGGATCGAGTCGGCTGTCCTCAAAAGATGGTGGGTACGGGAATTTTTCCAAAACCCCCGTACCGGGCTTTTCCGGCGGCGGGCGATCCTAATGACCGCCGCCGCGAGACCGTGCCGCTCCTCCGGCTGCGACCCACCTCCGTCCTGCGTAGCATCAGGCCTCGCCCCCGAGGGAGACTTAAAGCTCTCGTAGGGCAGGCGACTGCTAGCGAGCGCCGTGCCCTAGCGTTGCTTCCAAGCTGTCCGCCGCCATCTCCAACACCCACGTCCCTCCGCCGATCCGTCCGTACCCTTCGTAGCCAAAAAAATACCTCGCAAACGCCGCCCCCGCCCCATCGTCGGGAGAGTATCTGCGAGTGTTTAGTCGCGGAAAAGACATATCGGACTGGCCGAGCGGGAGATCCATGTGCCGGTGTACGGATATCATATTTTTCCAAAACCCTCCGTACCGGGCTTCCGGACAGCTGTTGATCCCGCGATCGCAGCTGTCGGTACCTCGTTTAGCCCCCTACCGTGCTAGGCATGGCACGGCTACATGGTTACCATCGCCCACCGCGTGGAAGTAGAGGTAGGTGCCGACGGGCCTGCGAGCGCACCCCTCTCCGGGGCCGCCGCCGCTGTGCCGCCGGCGGGCGCTGTACGGCCCCACCCCATCCGTAGACATAAGTCGTGACACCACGCAAGGAGACACCCTCTCTCCCTTCCTATTTACCCTCTTCCTTGAACCCTTCCTCCGTTGGCTCACGGTGGGCAGCCGGCGTTACCGCCCGGCCCCCCCTGCCACCAACGTTGACCCCACAGAACCCACAGCTACCTACCCCGGACACGGCTTCCCCGACGACCTCAGCCTCGCCACAGGCTCAACCCCCAACATATCCATCCAGGTCCGGAAACTCTCCCTCTTCAGCGCATACACAGATATGACTGTCAACATCCGAAAATCCTGCATTACCGGCGCCCTCTTGCGCTCAGGTTACGCCCTCTCCCTTGCCAACATCACCCTAATTGCATCCCGCCTCCAAACACAGTTCATCACCTGCATCAACTCAAGCCATGCCCCCATCCCTTCCATCGGCCCCTCGGACACATACCGCGTCCTTGGGGTCGAGCTCAACACCTCCCTCACCTTCACTAAGCAATGGCACGAACTAAAGCGTACAACCGCATCCCTCATCACCGCCCTCTCCGCCTCCCCATTAACACAATCCCGCAGACTCCGAGCCATCCGAAGACTACTAATCGGCAAGCACTTCACCTTACAACTCGGCCTCTTCAGCGACTCCCAAGTGGACATCCTCGAAAGACAAATCTGCCGAGCACTCCGCTCCGCCGTCTCGTCGGTGCATAACCTCCCACGCCCCGCCCTCCACCGCCCTACCTCCGACCTCGGCTACGGCCTCCCCTCCCTCACATTCGCACCGTCTCCACCACATACACCCGTTGGCCCACTGAATCCATCATGTCAAGCAGCTCCTCCCACCCACACTCCGATGCATGGTACGGGCCCAGCGCGACGCAGGCACCATGTTCCACAACGTCCCTCCACTATCCCTCACCAACCCCATTGCCTCCACACTCCGCTTCCACTTCACCCGTCAAGACAACACCGTCATCGCTTCACTCCGAGACAGAGCCACCCACATCACCGACCCTCACACCTACAAACAAGCATACTGTAAATTCACACCCCGCAAAACACACACATCCCCCCCCCGCCTCACCCCCCTTTGAAAACACAACATCACCACATGGCCACAAGTCCTCCTCCGCGCCACCACAACCTCCATCCTCCTCAAATCCTGCAAATGCATCTCCACACATACGGGGTCCACCACCTCACTCTCAGTCCCCATTCGCCTTCTAGCCGCAGTCCTCACCGAACCCCTTGATTCTATCCACAACCACCTCCCTTTCACACACCTCACCCCCAAACAAGCATCCCACCCCACGGCCATCCACCCCTCATGGAATCCCCTCCTTAACCATCACCTCCCCCACTCCCCCTCCAACCTCTCATCCGGCATCCATACTACCCACACAAAACCCCCTTCCCATAGCACCAACCACACAAATCGAGACAGAAAATCTCTCACCTTCAGACCACCACTACCCTCCCTGCGACGTCACACGCATCATTTCCAAACACAAGGACACACAATATGGCCAAACACAGTACATGGTAGAATGGGCCCCGGAACACCTCACGGAGTGGGACATCCAACTCCAAATCGACGACGGTTTCCGCCTCATCTCCTCAACCCCCACATCGGTGTGTCTTCCCACCCCCTCCCCTACCACATGCTCCATCTGTCATGACCCCCTACACACAGACCCCACCTCCACCTTCTGCACGTACCCGCACTTTGCCGTCCATTCCCAATGCCGCCCCACTCAGGGACCCGCCACATGGCAATGCGACTGGTGCGCCTGCGGCCAACAGCACGACCTCATCCGCCTACACGAGGTCCAGTGGGCCCCTTGCCTACAACTCCACGACACCATCAGTGAGACCCCCTCCGGCTCCACCGCGCTTACTGCATTTAACTCCGGCTTTGTCCCCTCCACAACACCCATCCTACCCGAACTTGGAACCACCCCATGGACGCACCCCCTCAATAAATCCCTCCACTCCCACACCTACCACTCACTATACCTCAAAGACATAGTCTTCTCATCCAATGGCAGCAACGCTTCACATACTTGGCACAGCACCAACATCGCCAACCCGGAATACGATCACGAATGTATGCGCCGAGCCATGGAAAACGCAATCACCAGCGCCCAATCCACAGCCTCCCACACACCTAGCGCCACCATCCTCATACTCCCCCTATGGGAACACACACCATACCGACATTCCAAATACATCGACTACCCATACACGCACCACCTCTACACCCTTCCCAACGACGCAAGCACCTTCCTATCCCCCGACCAACACACAGGCCACCCCACCCCCACCCCATTCGGCACCCGTTGGATGGTCGACATTTACCTCGTCGCCAACCCCCTCGCACTCTCCACCTTACCCTCACACAGCCATGACCGCCCTTCACAACACACTCGAGTCAATATACAACACACACCTCCCCAACCCCATCATCACCATCCCATCTCTGCACCTCTTCGACACCTACTCACCCCACTCGGCAGGCATCTACCATCTCCCCCTCAACCCCTCCCACCCCCTTACTTATCCCCTGTCGGAACGCACGAAACTAACATACTCCCCCATCATATGAAATCTTGCATGGAACTGGCATGACTTCGTATACAAAGACGGCTCAAAGAAGGGAGGCGGAGCTGCCGCCACCCACCCCGCCTCGGACACCCGCATGAAAATTCTGGTGACCTCTACTTCTCCCTCACACACCATCAATCGCGCTGAATTAGCAGGCATAGACATAGGCCTCCAACTAGGCCACACCCACCTCCTATCAGACAGTGCGTGCTCCCTCCGCCTCATTCTAGACTACTTAAACTACCCATCCGCTTACAGACACAACATACACCGCGACACGCTCCTTTCCATCACACACACCCTCAAAACCCGCTGCAAAGCAAGTATCCGCACACCTCGGCAAAATTAAAGCACACAACCACTCACTAGGAAACGACCTCGCAGACACACTAGCTAACCAAACTTCAGACGGACACCCATCCGACATACACCACAGGTTCAGACGTGTCAATAGGCCATTGGAGGTGGCCATACACCCTCATTCCACAAACCCTAGGGGAACCCATACTTTACAGATACACCAAGCTCAAAACTGACGCTCACACCCACAGCACCAAACACACTCACACACACCTCTCACAAACATCCAAACACGGTGCCCTCCTCGCCCGCGCCGCGGAGGACGGCGCCGACTTCCCTTTCTACATAAACACACAACACTCACCAATATCCAATCCACGTAAATGCCCCCAATCGGGGGAGTGGGAGGCAGCTATCAAGAGCGAGTACGACTCACTTGTATCTCGGAGAAGCTGGACATTGGTCCCTTGTCCTGCCGGTCGCAAACTCGTAGATTCCAAGTGGATGTCCAAGCTGAAGGGCGATGCCAATGGGCAGATAATAAGGTA
>JAPMLY010000501.1:135000-198463 GCA_026401115.1 Tetraselmis chui
GAGGGCTCGCGGTGCGCATCGGGACGGCGCTGTGCGACGGCGGGGTCGCCAACATGAGATGCAGCGGTAGCAGCAGACAAGGCTGAGTGTGCGTCCTGTGGGGCGTAGCCAGGCTGGGGATGCACCAGCAGGGGGAGGGTGCGCACGACGTGGCTGTCCCGAAAGTGTCGGAGCTGAGCATCGTGGCGGCGATGAGGGACAGGGGGGTGCGGATTAGCACCCGCAGCAGGAAGAGCAACAATGGCGGCCGACCGCGAGTCGAGGTACGCTTCAAGGCGCGTCAGTTGCTCAAGGAGCAGCGCGAGAACACCATGGGTGGTATCGACATTGCTCTGCTGAGAGCCTGGGTCAGGGGAATCAGGAGGCGAAACATGCGGAGTTTTCGGCGCCATTTCGACAGAGGGCGAAAAAGAAAGAGCTGAATAAAAAACAGGCAGCGGTAAGAACCGCTAGCCGGACTCGTGCCTAACAGCGGTTTGCAAAGAGACGGCATGATGCCCGCCGACCCCTCGGCATGTAGCCCCGGGGTGTCTGAGAGCACCTTCTCTGTATCCTCCACCCAGTGTGGGGCACAAGTCGGGGCCAAGGCCAGGACAGGTGGAGCGCTGCGCTGGTGGCTGATTCGCTAGGATAATATAAAAATAAAAAAGGTAAGCTACGGCCGGCGTGCAACCTGTGGATGCGTATTCACCCGATGGTGCGCCCCCCCGTTCTCCAGCTTGGACATGTGTGCACCCTGTCCACACACGACGAGTGCGTCGGTGTGGGTGGCTGGCTATCTCCGTCGAGTGGCTGACTTAAGAGGGGTGGTGGCGGGTTTTAAAAATTGCAGTTTATACTGGCGATACCGCCGACTACAAGCTGAAAGTACTAGGTGTCTAGATAAACTTGCCTTCTGCGGGAGAGCTGTCGATCGCAGCTCGCCGAACCAGGTTGTCGCGCGTGAGTGACGTGAGGCGGGGGCCCATAACCTATTGAACCATGCAAACACAGTTAGTGTGGAAGATAACTTACGCAAACGTAGTTACAGTCACAGTCCCGCAAACGGAACAGTTACGGCGACAACCAGCCTACATGCGTGGTGTCGGGACAACAGAAGTGTGTGTGTTGTAGCCTAGTGACAGCTCTGTACCGAGTCAAACAGTTTATCGGTATGTCCGATCTAGACATGTACTAATCATATCTAGAGTAGCTTACAGTAGCTATTTGCAACTAATACGTATGCGGTATTACTTACAACAGGGGCCAATGGGTATATCCGATTTTACTCGAGACGTGTTCGAAACGGCCTTAAGTAAGTATGAGGCCTACGGCGAACGTCTAAGGGGTCTAGCGGCTCACCGGCACTGTCACACTGCGCTTCGTCTCGTCCATCATCATTGCAACCGCTGCTTCGGACATTTTGCCCGTACATCCCCCCGAGGTCTTGGCAGGGGCGAGGGCTGCGGTGACACCGTCGTAACCTTCCTCGAGCGCGCTGACAATGCCACCCTAGATGTGGCGGCTGAGATATTTGGCCTTCATGCTGCTACCCTACCCCGCAACACTCGCTCCGAGATGTCTCTTCCCATACGTTTCGGAGGCATGGGGGTGGGGGATTTGGTTGCCTTGGCGGATGCGGCCCATGTCGGAGCGGCCGGTTTGGCAGTGGGCTCAGCTATCCGTTTCCTTACAGCACAAGATGCTCGCGTGCGCGGGGATTCCCAAGACGAAGTTCCAATGGAGCCGACCATGTATGGACGGATAGCGACTGCTATGAGCACAGCGGTGTCCCGAAGGCATGGTACACCGGACGGAGACGACGGCGATAACGAACCCATGTGGTCGTTAGAACTCGCTTCGTCGTGGGCGCGCTTAGATGCTGCGTGCGGTTCTCACGCTTTCGCCGAGTCTGGACCCTTGATAACCACAGCCTTAGCGATGCCCCCCCCCGCCAAGTCCAACGGTGGCTCGCGCCGGTTGCGTAGCCGAAGCCCGATCAAACAACGAGCAGATTGCTCGGTCCCTTGATGGCCTACCCTCGCTCGTACCCCTTTCTGCGTTTGCCACCGACATCTTTCCAAAGCCACAAGCCGACGTCATTGAGCGCGTCAACTTGCTTCGCTTCGCGAAGCTCGCTCCCACGTTTTCCAACCGCGCCCGGCCGGAGTCTAGGCGTTTTGTATCTCATCTCGACCACCGCGCCCTTGCGTTTTTGGCTTTGGACCCGCCTACTTCGGGTCGCCTTGGCGAGCTCCGTGACAAGTTCCCTGAGCACTACGACGCAGTTTTCCGCGTCGCGGTCTGTCGCATCTTCGGCCTACCCTCATCCCGCATCCTCTCGTCTCGACGCTCCCCCACTGCTTGTGCTTCTTGCCATCTCTCGGTTCAAGCTATGCGGGGTGCGTTCTCGTCGGCGGGTGTTGACATATCGGACGATGCGTGGGCCACTGCATTTGCGGACCATTTGGCTTCTTGCGGCGGAGATGCTTCGGTCCACACCGCTCACTCCTAGTTAGTGACGGCCCTTGCGGAAATCATCTCCGAGGTTCGTGGCGCACTCGGGGTTGGCATCGAGGTTCTGACAGATCCCACGATGTTAGTTCAACTCCACAACGACAACAACGGTCTCCCCGCGGATGTGGGTGTCTTGCACTATCACGGCATCCGAGGCTCAAAACTTGCCCTAGATGCCGTGGTTTCCGGTTTGTTCGGCGTGTCTAGCCCCCCGTCACCCGAAGTCGCTCTCCGTCATGCTGAGAAGACCAAGTTCGAGAAGTACTCGGAGGGGGTGAGGAGTCGCCCCGACATCCGTTTCATTCCCTTTGCAGTCACGGAATTTGGTACTCTCGGCGGCCACGCCACGGCTTTCTTGACGGAGCTAGCCAAGCAGGCAGCCGCATCTAAAGGGATACATGTAGGCAAGTTGTTGGCCTCTTTGCGTCGAAAGGTCTCTCTCGCCGTCCATGTTGCTCACGCGGACAACGTCTTGCGCCGTTTGTCCGCCACTGTGGACGGCGTGGAGGCCGCTTCTTCCTCGGCTGGGATGCCTTCTCCTACCACGGCGCTCTTCACCCGCGCCATGGGCCGCAAGCGTCCCCGTATTTCCTCGACCGGCGCGTGAGGCGCCGCTTGTCGCCTCCACGTGTTGCATTCTCGGCGTGGCCTTGGAGTTTCCTTAGTTTAATCTGCTAGGTTTGTGCACAATGTAGTGCTTTCCTTTTGCCGTGTTTTGGATTCCGTGATCCTTTTGTCACTCTTGCCCTCTTGTTTCCCCTCCCACTTTCCCTGTCCGTGCTCATCTGGTTCTTCTTGTAAACAATCTTTCCAGTCTATAAACAAATCAAAAAACTTCATTCGATAGACTTTTTTATATGGTTAATGTACACTCCTCCGCAAAAGTCCGGACAAGATTTCGCACCTTCGCAAGTAGAAAATATAAATCGTGCGTCGATTTTATTGTCAAATCTCCTGAAACCCAAGGCAATGCTTTTGCGCTCAAAATAGAATTCGCTGACAACTACGAGAGGCGAGTTCGAGCACTCCCGGGCTTGTGTACTTAGGGTTATCGTGCCATGCACCCGTGCGGCACGCTCTTTCAAACAGTCGCCGTGCTGATTAGACCAGATGAGTAACGGGCGCACAACGCCGCAATATGAATGTTGATGCGACGGTCGCGCAAATGTCATGCATAGGCGACGGAGGGAGGAGGTGTTGGGCAGGCCGCTGTGGGGGGGGACGCACGAAATCGCGTATGTAGACTTACCACCGATATGCGCACAACCCAAGGGCAAGCCGCTCTCGGCCACAATGTTAAAACGATCATAACTTACTAAAATATGGTCAAAACATGTACCGTTAGACGCGTCTTTTCAATGCGCGTCGAACACACCTACTCCAGATTTCAAGCACCCACAAATAGATTTTATATTAGTTATTTAATTTACGAAGTATTCCCGCCGGCAAAGCTGAACCGCATTACCAAACAACACCCATCGAATTCGGCTCACCTCATGAGACGACTTGTGCGGGGTTTGTCGATATATGTTTACCAATTCTTCATTCCTACTGACTTCCGAGCCTTATTCTCGACGCGTGCCACGCGTGGGGCGGGTGTGGTTGGCACAAGCACGACATACCCTAGAATTCCAAACACCAGCACCGTCAACAAGATGGGTCCCTCACGGCCAAATTGGACCTCGCCCCTCCCCTACTAAGCCAATCGCCTACGCATGTTTACAACGTGCAGTGGTTATTTAAATCTGCGTCATGTGCGTTTTTGCTCGCTTGCTTTCCAAAAAATCACCCGTGCCAGCGGCGCGAACTTCCGTGCTCTATTCACACACCCGCAAATCAAACCTCGCGCATTGAACACGGCACCCACGTATCCAAACCCCTCCAAAAACCCCGCAAAAATACTGTTATGTGGAGCACGCGGAAGTATGCAGCTTTGTATGAGCGCTTGAGCAATGCCCAAGCGTGACGCTCAGAATGACGTGTGTAGTTCAGACAATTTCCCGGGAATTTATGGGCTTAATTTGACAAACTCCACCGACAACACCCGCTTTAAGCTGAGGTCTAACCACCCCGGATGGCGGCTTACTGCTTGCTTCTCGACTCTCCTACAATTGGGTGGTAGCCGGGTATCGTCGTGCTTAACGTGGTGAGAGGGGAGCGTGTTTTTGACTACCTTATTATGTTTAACATAATGCATGTCCGGACTTTTGTGGAAGAGTGTTGGATTTAACTAATTGTTATTCGATTTAAGCTCGCGCGGGATACAAGATTTAATCAACGGTAGAAACGATAAAAACTATCGATGCATGTGATAAATTCCGGCCAAGACATCGGTGCATCAGATAAATCGTTGATACACTAAAGATCGGTGCATATGATAAATCGCGGCCTAAATAAAGATCGAAGCATCCGATAAATCGCGGCACTAAAGATTGGTGCATCTAATAAGTCAAGCATTTAGATATCGACGCATCTGATAAGTCATCTGATAAGCCTTCAATTATCGATGCATTTGATAAGGCAAGCTATGAATATGGATGCATCCGATAAATGCAATGCCGATCGATAAGATCGATAATTGATTTTATGATCGATAATTGATTAATTGCAAAAAACGCCGATGCATCGATTACCAACAATTAATCGATATTTGATTCGGAGCCTTATACTAGCGGCACGCGTCTAATTACCGCCACAACGTGCCGCGATGGCCATGCAACTCAATTGGGTGGTAAAATACTGATTTTCAAACAACACACAACGGCGCGTTGTTCACTAACGTGACCACTTTTATCAGCACGCCCCAATTCTTGTGGGCGCACACGTTAGATTTGCGGCCCATCTTTTGCAGGCCGAAATTCGTGCATATGCAGGTCATGCACGCCTCTATGCGTGGCTCAGTACACTTAGTGTCGCGACAAACTGGGAGACTACTCGACATTAGGTTTTCGGTATGTTTGCAGAATTGTCATAGTATCCGCCGAGTGTGTTGCGCCCGGCCATCTACATAGCGGCGACACCGAGTTTGGCATATCGGGTGCACTAGGTTTTCTTGCCACGTGCCCGGAAATACAACCAAGGAGCACGGGCTAGGAACCTATTGGGCTTGAGGGGCGGTTGACTTGGAGTATAAGCACCCTAGCGCGCGGATCGCTGGCCTTTGAAGCTTGCGCATCGCCGGGCGTGGAAAATGGCGGGGAGCCTTCAAAGTACTCTAGCACGGGCCTTTATTTGGCGTGCGGCAAATGGCACGGCACCATGCCATCATGGGGCTTGAAATGGGCAACGCCGTGAATAGAAAAAGTGTAGAGCGCTGATTGTTGAGCGTATTGGCAAAGCGGGTGTGCGGGTACCACATGTCTAGGGGTTGCTAGCCCCGCGCGAATGTGGCAGATTTTGAGACCCTAAAAAGTTTAGTTTAGTACGAGGGCTTGGATGACATCGGACGGCATATTTGACGCAAAAACCGGCCGGTAGGTGTTAATGATGCTGGAGAATTATAGTTACTTGTTCAAATTACTTTATGGCCACCAGCCACTTTGTGGCCAGCGACCATTAAAAAATCTCCTTCGCAGCCCCTGAGAGGTGACCTCTTTGGGAATTTGCTACCCTTCAAGCCCTAGCAAAGGCATCGACCCTATGTCATAAGCACGAGGATTGGGGGGCTTCGGGGGGCTTTAGGATTATCTGCCGGTCGTCACGCCGACTTTTCACGTCCAGGGTAGTCAACATCGACTTGCACCAAAAACCATGCATAGTAACAAAAAAACGGGCTTCCTTTAAGACCCTCCTTCAGACGCCTAGAGTGACCTTCTAGCGCCCCAACACCCCCAAACCAAGGTACATAGTATTCATAATGGCTGCCAAACAAGCACATGCCATTTCGGGACAGTCAATGCATCTATGAACTAGTGATGATGTGTTTAATCGATGCACAACGAGCTATTCATACAATTTCGGGACATCGGTCGCATCGATTCATCCCCTTAGAGATTTCTCATATAGCATTATTCTAGAAGCCAATACCAATACATCCATGCTAAACTATAGACACGGCTACCATCCGGTAATAACCAGGCTCGTCATTTCACGAAAACAGTATGTGTGAGGAGAGTGATGTTGATGCATCAATTCATTCGCCCCGCATTGCCCGCATCAAATGTATCCATGAATTAATGTCTTGCTTAATCGATGCGTCCATGAAATAATGCCCTATGTAATCAATGCGTCCACGAATTATATCCACATTAAATCGTTGCATCCATGAATTAGTTGACCATTTAATGCATCCACAAAATTAATGTCCTAGTTAATCCATGTGTCCACGAATTAGAAAAAAATATAAAACATGTGATGCATCAAAGTTTGATGCATTGTTGTTGATGCATGATCATTAATTCCTGAGGTTGATGCGGAGGCTTATTAACGGCACTATGCTTACATAGGTGGCCCCTTGACATCGAAAACCACTAGGGGAGGGTACGGGGGGATTTTGCACGATCATATAGGTGTCGGAAACAAACGGAGACGGAGAGGGTACATGAGAAAATCTGGCGCGGAGGCATGAGCGCTAGTCCGACACTGCTTGCAGCTAAGGACTTCCTTTCTCCCAAGCCGCCGGAGGGGTAAGGAAATATAGGCTAGAAAGCGAGCTGCGACGGGAGGAACCGCGATATCTCGGACGGGGGAGCGCGGTGATCGGGACGGGACCGTCGATGACATGTGCGAGGGGGTTTTGCGCCTGCCTTTCCTGCCTTGCTCCGGTACGACCAGAGCCGCACAAGAGCAGACTGAGGTCGTGGAGGCTCGTCGCGATGAGCGCGTGCTGTTCAGCGTGGCTCCTTAGCGCCGTCGCAGCTCCTGGAGGAAGCTACTCATCGTTGGGATTAGTGGCTTCATGGCGTATATCCTACGATTAGAACGGTACTCTAGTAGGCATGATGATAGGGGCGCCCGAAGACAGCAACCGTTAACTCGGTGATTGTTGTAAATTATTTGAAGAACAATTTCGGGGCGTCGAGAGAGGGCGTCGGCTTCGTTTGAAGGACCTTTTCTGTATAATATTTTCAAAACTGGTCGGTTAGTTCGGGGGTTTAATGCGAGGTATAGAGACAAGTTGTTTAACCGAATGGCATGTCTACGACCGAGGGATTCTTGCGTGGGGAGGTGACGGAGTGTAGCATGGTCATTGATCACCGTATTTGTTGCACTCCCTTCAATGTAATAACGCCATTCTTTAATCTCACAAACAACACCGAAGAGTTCTTGGTCGTAAGTGGGGTAGTTTGGTATGGGCGGGTTGTAAAACTTTTGCAAAATAAGCGCACGGTCGAAGATTGCCTTTTCAATCTTTCTGAAAAAGTACCGCACAAAGTGCGAATTTGCTAGCGTCGGTGCTAATAATGAATTATGATGATGAGCCGGTGCGGGGGTTCATTAGGAGAGGGGCTGAACATAGTGATTGTTTGAGGGCAGTAATGCGATTTGTTCGCGAATTGTCCATTCAAATTTTGACTTTTTTACGGCAAGTATTCTACCGTGGAGCGGCCATGTGAGAGTATCGTTGAACAAATCGACGATAGAAACTGCAAAAACCTAGAAAACGTTGTGTTTCCTGAATGGTACGAGGTTGTTTCCATTCGGAGACTGCTTTTATCTTGCTATCCGAAGGAAGTTGACCGGCTTGGCTAAAAGTATGTCAAAGGTATTTAAGTTCGTTACGACCAAAAACATCAATTTTGGAGTCAGAGGCGAATGTCATGTGTGGCAAGGAGTGAGAGGGTAATGTCAAGATGTCGAATATGGTCGTCAAGTGAATTGCTAAAAATCAAAATATCATCAAGGTAAACAAGGCTGAAAATGTTTTTTGTGTCGTTGTATTATGTGGTTCAAGAGGCGTTGATATGAAGACGGGGCGGAAGTCATTCGAACGGGCATGACGAGCCATTCGAACTAACTAAATTGGGTTTTATACGCGGTTTTGAAACTGTCGGTGGGGTTAATGCGGAGCTGGTGGTAACCGAGTGCAAGGTCGAGGGCAGAATAGACAAGGGCTCCCGAGAGCATATCGAGAAGCATATCGGCGTTTGGAACCCGAAATTCGATTTTACGAGCAGTGTATTTGTTTAGTTGGCGGTACTCAATGCACATGCGGAGTCCTCCGTTCGCTTTGCGGGCAAAGAGAACGGGAGCAACATACGTAGAAAACGATATGCAATAAAACCCTTGGCGAGGTAGTCGGTTAATTGTTTTTTAAGTTCATGTAATTCAGCTAGGGATAGGCGGTAGAACTTTTCCGGGCGGGACTCTAGAATTAGGCTCAAAAATAATATTACGGTCAAGATCTCGACGTAATGGTGGGAGGGTGTAAGGGGTTAACAAATGCTTTCATGTTTACGCAAAAGGGATTGGATTTTATCATTATATTTAGGTGATTGGTCAGTTGTAACATGTGCTATATCTGCGTTTAGAGTTTCATGTTGCGTATGTGGTTGAGGTGGCATCATATTATTCTTTGACTACAAAAGAAAACCGTGGAACGATCTTTCTTCAGTATTTCACGACCCATGGCATTAGCATGGATAACATTGACATTTGTAGGTCGAGGGTGAGTAGGGCAAGTAAGTGTTTGGGATTCATCAAATGTAAGTCCACCGAGTGGCCAATTTATGACGGGGTCGTATTGCTTGAAGAATTAAAGACCAGTAAGGACAAAATGAGAAGAACAATCCGGTAGCGATAAACTCAGTTGTAATTTGGAAACAGAGAAATTGATACCAAGGGTGCATGAACGGGATGCGACGGAAATGTGGCCGTCGGCTAGAACGATTCGGAGTTTTTTTTTGCAAGGGGGAGGTGGCAATGTTGTGTTGTCGTACAAAGTCATGATGTATGAAACTTAAGGAGGCGCCGGAATCTAGGAATGCGGTGGGAGGGGGTATTGTGGGGTAAGATGTGAGTGTTGGCTCAAGCAACGCCCAAGTCGATGTCAGTAAGGGACGTAATATACTGTTTTTCAGTAAGGATATGGGGTTGGTGTGATTATTCAATATGCTAGGCTTGTGCACAATGTAGGGCTTCATTTTGCCGTGCTTTGGATTCCGTGATCCTCTTGTCACTCTTGCCCTTTTGTTTCCCCTCCCTTGTCCCCTGTCCGTTATCATATTATTCTTCTTGTAGTCTACAAACTGTTATTTCTCAACATAAGTTTTAGGAAAAAAGACAACACCTTGATATACGCAGCGTGTAGACATGCTCATTTCATTTTAAAAAGTACGACAACTAGAGGTAGCGCCCGTGAATACATGCAGTGTCTCGCGAAGCCCGGCACAGGGTATGGGGGTACTCCCCCCTGTGCTACCGCGGGTGAGGAAGCGAAATTCGATACGAAGGTTAGCATTTCTGATAGTCCCCCCCCCCCACCCCCTCACACACACGCGTGCACATCATGGTCCAGGGGTATTACACTACTCCCGCCGTGCCCTTGCTCGAGAAGAGGGGGCCTCACCCGTCTCGCTATTGCACTACTAGTCGCCTAGATATGCTAGAGGTCTGGGTGGCTGTTTTGCCATTCTTAGCATTACTCGATCCTTCGGCCCCAATCCTCGCTGCGGGCCATAGCATTGCGAACGCATGAAGCTGTCTGCCCCGCTGCCCACACACGCTTGTTTCCGCCGTTCTCGAGGCGATGTCTGCATGGAGTTCTTTGTAACAGCCTCGGTTTTGACCTTGACTGTGAAGGGTGGCTATGCCCATGCTTATCTTTGGTTGCGCTTTTTCGTTTCAACTTCGTGGCGGGTTGTCAGCGTTTACAAACACCTGCCAGGTTCGCTACCACAGACGTCAAGATTCATACACATGAAGCGGTTCGCACAGACCGCGTGCGGATTACATCATCACACGTGCTATCATGCCAGTAAAAAAAAGGATAATTCGATGACGTTGCGTGCTATTTCCAATGACCCAGTCGTTCACCTAGTTTCGATGGGAACTAGCTGCTCTGGGGTTACACCGGCACATTGTTTAGAGTCATAGGAATAATGGATGCCATCAAGACGCTACCACAGCAACCGCCCGTAACTTTCACGGATGTAAGTAATCGCCGAAATCACAAAGAATGACGACGCCTCTCCATTTCGAGATTACTAATGGCCGTTAAGACTACGAACACCCTGAAGTGAACGATAGGCAGAGGTGTATATATTTCCATGGAGGCATTACGTGATTGACAATGGCACGATACGTCGGTGAGTGGGGATTCGTTTACATAGGAGTTCACCATACATTAACTGATTTTCACGGGTAATTAGCTCAGCTACCGATGGCAGCGATAGAACTGTTACTGTTTATGGCATAATCAGCCCACACCACAATAACAAAGAAGAGTACACCTCTTTAGAGCATATTAAAATCCGAGAGGGCCAACTGCGAGCAGTAGCATGGACATCACGACCCAGGTTATCATGCCAGCCGTTGCGGCGGACGAGTTATCCGCTGGGGGATCAGCGGGGATCATCATCTTGTTCACGATGTGCACCACGCCTGCATTGATAGACGGAAGCCATTCAGCTCGGAGCTTGGGGGACGGCGACATGAAATATAGTAGGATAGTTCATCTCATAAATAGACTTTAGAGACAGGGTTTCAAAGAGAGGGAGGGGAGGCTTACCGTTGGTGGCAATTAGATCAGCAGTCACGATGTTGCCGGGTGTCAGGATTGAGACGTTGTCACTGTCTCCGTCCGCGACGAAAGGGAGCGTCATGTCACCCAAGGTAGCAATCTCAGTATCGACCGTCAGGGTGGAGCTCAACACATTCCCATTGGTAACATGGTACTGCAGAAACTTTGTCAAGTTATCGCTGGCCAGGAGCTCGGCTGCAGTCAAACCCGTCGCATTCAGTGTGGACTCGGCGCCCTCGTTGTTTGGCGCAAAGACGGTCAGAGGGCCCGTGTCAGCCAGGGCCTCCGCAAGGCCAGCAGCTTGCACAGCGGCAAGCAGGGTGGACAGGTCGTCGGTGCCAACCACCATCTCCGTGATGGTCATTGTCGGCGGAATGAGGACGCGGTCAATCAAATGCACAATTCCATTGGTTGCCATAACGTCTGTGTCAGTGACGGTCGCTTTCGGGGACGCCGCATGGGCAATCATAACGCCAGTAGGAGTAATCGCAATTCCGATTTTAGTATCGTTGGCCTTGGTAGTCACCATCATACCATTCTCGAGGGCGTTAGAGAGGACGATCTGAAACAGGAAAGAGGTAAATTCATCAGCAGCGGCCACACAACTAGACAACACATAAACCCGTTACAAAACACACGTGACAGTCCCTCACGAGTTCTCACCCCATCGACGACGTGGTACAGGATAATGTCCGCCAGTGAGGCAGGCAGTTCTTCTGGGATTGCTTCGAAGGCTTCGTTGCTGGGGGCGAACACAGTGAAGGGACCGTCACCGGACAGAGTTGAACTGAGGCCGGCAGTGCCAACAGCGCCTACGAGCTGACTCAGTCCTGCTCCAGTCGCCAGCTCAGCCAGGTTCTGGGTTGGGAACTGTAGAACTGTATCAATAATGTGAATGACACCATTGCTCGCTTGAATGTCGGCAGTGGTGACGGTAGCCTTTGGGGTCGCTCCGTGGACAATCTTCACACCGTCGGTGGTATCGAACCCAACGCTTAGACCCGACGCGAGAGTCGTGACAACATCACCATTGCCAATGTCACCGGACTCGACCTGTAACATAGAATAGTTGCCATGATTACTGACCAGAAGCACGTGCACAAGGAATCTCAAGAAAATGAACGAAAGTACTTAGGGGGCGAGCGAGAGCAGTGGCAGCGCGACAAGATAGCTCACCTTGGTATCCAGCACGTGGTAGGTCAAATAAGTCCCTAGCTCCGCACTGTTCAACAGGTTATCCTCCGTAAGGCTATTAGCCTGAAGGAAAGCCGCGAACGCAGCGTTGGTTGGCGCAAAGACAGTGTAGGTCCCGTCGGCAGATAAAGTGTCAACCAAACTGGCTGCTTCCAGCGCTGCAACGAGGGTGGAGAGTTCGGGCGTGTCGCTCGCGATTTGCGCAATTGTCTGTGTCTGACAGGTACCGAACTGCGCAAAACCAAGTAGCGCGAGACATACGGCCCAGGATACATTCGAGGTCAACATTTTACTAGACGTTCGTGACGCTTTCCAGTGTACCGTTACAGAGGCGCATGGGCAGATTCTGCTAACCGCAAGACGTTGTGATCATATGTGCCGTCAAAACAGACTTTTGTGGGCCCCGAGAACAAGTCCCCAAGCCGGCGTCCCCCAGCCCAGGGCAGGCCAGCACTCGATGGCCTGATGCCACGTTTAATCATGGCCTCGACAGGTGTACATAATACGTGCTGTACGTTTATCATCTTATTTGTGTTCTAATTATAGTCTCTGAGGTCAGCATTTGTCCACATATCCTCCATATCCTCTATATCCGTGTTTCATTCGTACAATCCGTACAAAACGCATTACGCAAACCGCAGCAAGATATTAATTCCCCACTTGTTGCGAAAATAGTCGTCTACGATATGAAGTGCTGTTATTCGAAACAAAAATAGATCAAAAGTAGAACAAGACGAGCACGGACAGGGAAAATGGGGGGGGGGGGGGGGGGGGGGGGGGGGGGGGGGGGGCAAAAGGGCAAGAGTAGCAAGAGGATCACGGAATCCAGAGCACTGCAAAAGAAAGCACTACATTGTGCACAAACCTAGCAGTTTCAATCTGTAACTGTGTTTTCCAATCTGCTCCTCCACTGAAAAAGGGCCGAGCTGTATGTCTCTGAGTTTCTTGTTCGGTTGTCCTCGCAGAAAAAGATTTGCTGTGACGACTGACACCTTGTCTCCCTTAGCGAAGTGTGGCGCTGTAGACTGTTCTGTGCTCGACTGCATCTCGTCTTTGTGTAGCTGTAACACAGAGCGTACCAGGGTATGTACTTCCTGTAACAATCTCAACCGTTATGTTGCGTCTTGCGAAATTGGAATCGATGGTCGCATGCTGAAGAGCAGGTCATGAGGCTCCTCAGGAGAAAAACCAAAGTTAGCCTCGAACGGTGTGTGCTCAATTCCGAGTGCACGCGAAGCGTTGTACGCAAACTCCACTTGCGGTAAAAGTGTCGACCAGTCAGAGCCATCATAGCAACAGAAGCAACGAAGAAGCTGCTGAAACGTGTTGTTCACGCGCTCTGTCAATCCGTCAGTTTCTGGGTGTCGGCTGGAAGACATGTTCAGACGCGTTCCAAGGCGTCTCCATAGTGTCTGCCAGAAAGCGCTGACAAATTTTGGATCGCGGTCGCTGATTAGCACACGGGGAAGTCCATGTAAACGGTAGACTCCCTGTAAAAACAAAGTTGCAGTTTCTTCGGCAGTAATCGACTCTGTACATGGCAGAAAATGGGCCATTCGAGTTAGATGGTCTACTACAATCAGCACACTGTTAAAGCCGTTGCTCTCATGCAAGTGTGTCAGGTAGTCAAGACCAACTGTGTGCCACGGTCTGGGTGGAACAGGTAATGGGTAAAGAGTCGCAGCTATCTGCGGTCGAATCTTCGCTCGTCGGCACACGACGCAGCGTTCACAAAAATCTTTCACGTCTTGGCGGATTCGGTTCCACCAGAATCTGTCGAGTGCTTTAGCAAGAGTGCTAGCAACTCCTCTGTGACCAGCTGACGAACTTTCGTGCAACTCTGTGATCAATCTCAGTCGGAGCTCAGAGTTCTGTGGAATACAGAGGCGATTGAGACGCCAAAAGTAACCGTCTCTGGCTTCTATCCGACTGTCTCTTGTCCACTCACCATCGTCCCCATAAAACGAATCTCGTGAGAACCCCTCGCGAATGAGATCAGCGAACTCAGGGCTCAGCTGCAACGCTTCAACAGTCAGTGAATTTAACTGTGCGTCTTCAAACAACAGCTGGGACTTCCGTCGTAATTCTCGATCTGACGGAACCTCGCCGTCCCAAAATAAGGGTTCTGTGGCCTGAGGTACGAAGTCTGGACGCCGGCTTAACGGGTCGGCTTCGTTCAGAGCTTCCTTGCGATATGCAAGTGTCATCGAGCCCACAAACGGTTGCAAATCCCGCAGGTATCTTGCTTGCCGCTTGTTCAGCCTGTTGTTCGGTTGCATGAGCAGATGTCGCAGTGTGTCGTGGTCTGTTACGACAAGGAACTTAGAACAGCATTCAAGATAGCACCTCCAATGCTTGACAGCTTCGCATACGGCCAAAGCTTCTAAGTCGTACGCAGAGTAAGTGTTACCACGCTCAGCTGGATTTAGCTTACGCGCCCAGTAAGAGACTGGTTGAAGACCGCCTCCTTGGTCTTGCAACAGGACTGCTGCAATCCCCACTGTTGAAGCATCTGTAGCTACGGTGAACGTCGCGTCCGAGCCAACCTCCGGAAGGATCAGGCATGGCGCGGAAATGAGCCGTAACTTGAGAGTCTCGAAGGCTTCCAAACAGGCAGGCGTCAGCGTAACCTTCTGTGGCTGGGACTTCCGCAGTAAGTCCGTCAATGGAGCCGTAAGGTCGCTAAAATGGTGTATAAATCTCGCATAGAAGTTGCAGAACTGTACGAAACTGCGAACCTCCTTCTGCGTCTTGGGCACTGGCCAGTCTGCAACGGCCTCGACTTTCTTTGTGGAAACCGAAAATTTTCCGGCTGACACAGTGTAGCCCAGATACTCCATTTCTTGCAATCCGAAGAAGCATTTCTTAAGGCGTAATTTCAGCCCTTCATCCTTGAATCGCTGTAGCACTAGACGTAGGTGCTCCAGGTGCTCTTCCAGAGTTCGACTATAGATACAGACGTCATCCAGGTAGACTGTCACGAACTTATGTAAAAAGTCGCGAAGAATGTCGTCCATCATCCTCTGAAATGTAGCTGGTGCGTTGCACAGCCCAAACGGCATGGCGACCCATTCCATCAAGCCATCATGGGTCTGAAAAGCCGTCTTGTGAACGTCCTGATCACGCACTCGAACTTGCCAGAATCCAGAAGCGAGGTCGAGGTGTGTGTAAAAATTCGCGTCCTTAAGTTCGTCCAGAGTGTCGTCCACACGCGGTAGCGGGTAAGCATCTTTACGCGTAACCTCGTTAAGACCACGGTAGTCAATGCACAGACGTAGCGAGCCATCAGCTTTTCGCACAAAAAGAATTGGCGAGCCGAACTCACTGTAGCTGGGGCGTATCAAACCCGCTTCCACTGCGTCTTTGAGCTGTCGATTAAGCTCAGCGCGTTCCGCTGGCGACAGTCGGTTCAGACGTTGACGTCGCATCCGGCCAGTAGTGTCAATGGGGTGATCCCACTGTCGGCTTACTGGCGGAGAGTCTACAGGTTGCAGTAACTCCGGGAAGTCATCGAAGAGTATCGACCGGAAGTTGTCACGTTGTTATGCTGTTAGTTCCTCTCCAGTGTGGAAGTCTGTCGATTGTTCAGCTGCTGACGTAAGTTCGATGACGTAAAAATCAGCATGACGTCCTCTGCTGCGGCGCGTCTTGCGCATGAGTTTCTGAACTTTAGTAGACGACAGCAGCAGACACTCATGGCGTCGTTCCTCGAGTGTAGTCTCCACAGCTGTACCGTCCATCAGCGTAAAAATTCTGGTTCTACCAAATTGTAAAGAGGCATGTTCGTCATCAAGCCATGGTAAACCGAGGATTAAATCAGCTGTGCGTAAATCACGTAGAACGTAAAAAGTCCTGTGAAATTCGTGTCGAGCCAGCTCAAAAGTGACGTCACAGACTGTTGTAGAAGTCACTCGTTGTCCGTTAGCGAGTCGAACTGGAGTCTTACTTGCAGACTTTCGAGTCTGTAAAGCAAAGCGTCGTACAAAGTCCTCTGACACAAAATCAAGTGTCGCAGCGCAGTCCACTAATCCAGAAATTTGGTATCCGCCATCATGAGTTTTCACAGTCAGCTCAGTTCGAATTAACGGACGAGCTTCCGTGAGGTCAGTCAGTAGTGCTGTAGCTGGCGAAGAAAATTGTCGCAGCGTAGCGATGGACTGTTCCGAGTCGTCTCTTGGTACAGGTACCGAGTCGGGTTGATCAGGTGCTGTAGGTTCTGGTGAGTCGTTAAACGCACAATCTGCGTCGACTAACCACAGCTGTACATGCCAAGGGGCTGGAGCAACCACCTCCTGTTGCGCTGGGTTCTCCAGTGACTGACGTGTAAAAAGCTGTGTCCTTGCTGGGAATTCTTGATAGAGTTTCCAGTGCTTAGTCACCTGAGTAAATTTCGCCCACTTCGGTAGTACAAATACAGCCATCGTAGATGTCGGAGATGTTCGACGACAATTCTCAAAATGCTGCGCAATCTGCTCAGCTAACTCCCAGGGTGGGTTGATGAACACCCGTTCTCCTGTTAAATCTCTGTCTAGAATCGAGTCACTCGGCGAACAGTGAGGTAAGTCACCGTGCGAGTTAAGACCTTCATCATCAGCACATCCCTCCAACGTGAAGTTGAATCGTGCATGCAGAGGGTCAAAGACTGAGTCAACCAGTTTCCAATCAACTGAACGTCTGGTTACAGGTTTACGACTCTGTCTCTGCTTAATCTGACGACGACGACCTGCTACTTGCGTTACATGTGTCGCAAATGTAGTCGGTGGAGATGTCGAAGGTGTTTCGACGACCTCTGTCGCTAACAGTGTCTCAGAATGAACAGTAGATGTAGCCGGCTGCTCCAGTTCATTAGTAGAACAGCCTTGCCACCATCATTGCTTTTTAGGTTGCATCGGTGCCTTGCCTTTGAACTCCGGGCATTGGAACAAACGGTGTCCCTTCTTGTGGCACTTGAAGCAAAGTCCCTCGTCCATGTGTCGTTTTCGCTCCTCAGCTGGCATTGCGTTTGCGAGTGAATTAAAATCTTCGCGACCAGAAGTCTGACCACGTCCACCATTGTTGCCACCACGACCACCATTGTTACCACCACCTCTTCCACGTCCACGTCCACGACCACGGCCACCTTTGTTACGTTTCCAGACGTTAGCGGCTTCCTCGAGAGGGTCCTCAAAGGTACGCTTACGTGTAGGCTGGGTAGATGGTCCAGCAGCAGACCTCGCATTGCCTAGTTCCGGCGAATCTGTCACTACGTCATTCAAAAAAAATTGCAGCTCCGCTAGCGTAGTCCGGTATCCCTGACGAGCTCGGTGTGACTTAGCTAGTCTCTTGAGCGCTTCGTTCGACAGGCCATTAATGAAGCGTACACACTGTACCTCTGCTGTCAGGTGTTGACGAGACCGACGTAAGTAGTCGTTGTACTGTTTAGTGAAAACCGCGTAACTCATCGTGTTGCTCTGCGTAAAGCTTAGCAAAGCGTTAATTGCGTCATCCTGAATGTTCGGAAGAAACGTCGACTTGCGTAACTCCGCAACAAGTTCGTTGTACGTAGATGGAATTGGAGGCTGATTTTTCCGGTTCAACCACCACCCACCTAGGTGTCCAGAAAACTGTGAAGTAACCCAGAACACTGCATCGTACGAGTCAGCCGTAATCCCAAGCATTATAAAACGCTGAGGCTGTGCTTCAAGCCAATCCTCCAGTACATGGGGCTCTCGACCATCCTGGTATGGTGAAGTAATTGCAGCCTTACGCTGAGTCTCCGTGAGGGTCACAGATAGTCCAGCCAAGTTGTGGGTAGGCATCGGCATTCCCACTCGTAAATCTGTAGGTCCTTCACCAGTCAGTCGATTAATGTGTCCACGAATCAGAAGCCATACAGAACCAGAGTCGACCGTCGTAAACCGGGAGTACATGTGGAACTGTCTCGGGATAGACGTGTCGTCTTGCATGACTAAAACATGTTGTGTGATTGCTCGATAAAAAGATTCCCATTGAGTCACGTAACCAAAGTGAAGTAATTCACTCTTGTGCTTCTCAGCACGAAGTAACCCCTTCTGTGAGGGCGTAAGTGTCAGACCATCAATGTTGATGGATTCCGGGACGACGTAGGTGCCATCCGGATTAACTGTCGACTGTGCCAAAACAGCCTACTCGACCTGAGCAGGTGTACGTAAGTTGTTCGTAGCAAACAGGACAGGAATAGAAGCCGAGTACACGTAAACAAGCTGTCGTCCTTGAGGTAGTGTAACGTTAACAGGTTCACCACTCAACAGCGTCAAATCATCCGATGTCAAAACAAGACCGGTCTCCTCGTGTAACTCGCGAATAGCAGCGTCAACAGGCTCTTCGTTAGGTAAGACAGAGCCAGCTGGGAACCAAGTTTTACCAGAACGAGGCTCACGCTGAAATACCAACTTCAAGTCCGACGGTTTAGTTCCTCCAACGTGAATTACTAAAACCACGTAATGTCCAGCTCCAAGAGAAGCCATCTCAACTCAATTAAACAACGTCGAGCAGATCAACGAGCAACGAAAGCGTGCGTCGACCAAAGAGCTCCGAAACCAGTGTGGCGGTTAACCTCTGAAAGCTAAACGCTAGCACAAATCTGTTCTAGTCTGTCTAGTTCTGTCGTTGCAAGATGGCAAAATGATGTTGTCGAGAGGCAATGGTAAAAGATGTTTCACTACTGTACTTAGGCAGTAGATGTTGTAAGTGAACAAAGGAATTGTTAAAAGGTTCTGTCACCTCCCTCTACTGCACTGGGCTTAAATAGGTTTCTGCCCAGATTACTCACACCTGTAAGACTAGCTTACGTGTTAGGCGTTGGGGCTGTTCAACCGTCGCCATTTGTCCTCGAGACGCGGCCTGCCTAGCATTGGGTTTCACGACGCGGCTCCTTCTGCATCGAAGAGCTCGTTCTGGCGCGTCATCTGGCTAGTTAGATTAATTATGCATATCTGTACGTACCGGGAGGTACTGGTCGTACTGTAGCATCAGCACCCTTAGAATATTGCAGTAGCGACGTACCCACGAGTATACGTCCATCCTGTGGAAAAGCACGAATTGGTATCCGTAACGAGTACCTGTACAATGTCCTGCAATGTACTGTTGCAGGACTGTACTCGTCACAGAAAGAACTACATTGTGCACAAACCTAGGAGATTAACCTAAGGAATCTCCTAGGCAACGCCGAGAATGCAACACGTGGAGGCGACAAGCGGCGCCTCACGCGCCGATTGAGGAAGCACGGGGACGCTTGCGGCCCATGGCGCGGGTGAAGAGCGCCGTGGTAGGAGAAGGCATCCCAGCCGAGGAAGAAGCGGCCTCCACGCCATCCGCAGCGGCGGACAAACCGCGCAAGACGTTGTCCGCGCGAGCAACATGGACGGGGAGAGAGACCTTTCGACGCCACGAGGCCAACAACTTGCCCACATGCATCCCTTTAGATGCGGCTGCCTGCTTGGCTAGCCCCGTCAAGAAAGCCGTGGCGTGGCCGCCGAGAGTAAATTCCGTGACTGCAAAGGGAATGAAACGGATGTCGGGGCGACATATGTGAATGACATGACACATAAAAAACACATTTTTTTACAAGAAAAAGCAGTGGAGGCCATTGTTAGAGTTGGGAACGGATAGTTACACGGAGTAAGGCTAGGGATCAGCCATCGATGATTTTTCGATGTTACGGTCATCAAGCAAATATTGCCATTAGATGGTGCCATCGATACGGACACATGTGCCATTGATGGCAACTCGATGACTCTTTATGAATATAGGGGATGGTAATGTTTATGTTTTTGAACATCGGGGATGACAATAATTCACTCGCCTGTAATCGATGGGATGATGATGGCAATGCTTGTGCTATCGATGGTGTGGTGATGGGTGAGGCCTTACCATTGATGGTTGCATGATAGTTATAGTCGATGAGTGCCATTTCTATCGATAATTCCCGATATATATATTTAAAAAGTCAAATTCAGTAGTTCAGCGCGTATACACCACATGGGCTATTGTCGCTCTAAATGTCAATAATACTGACTCTTACGGGTACCACTACTTGTTCCTATAGTGCTTCTTGTAATCATTTTTACCATGACTTGTTTGTACCTGAACCTTCTTGAGCTTCAACTGCACGTAGTGTACTATTTTTTTCATGTGCATGTTCCGAATTATTCTGAAATTGTGCGTATGCATGTGATTGAACCACTACAAACAATCAAGACTGATGTCAATGATTATTGTTAGATTTCATTGCGTAAATGTCACTTACAAGTTTATCACTGTTTTATTGGAATGCGTCATACAATACTTCTTCAAGATGTTTTAAAACATGTCATATTTAAACCTGTTGTTCTCCAATAATTTTCTTTCATTTATATATTTGAATTTTAGCCACATGTGTTGTGTAGTTCATTTGATTTTTCAGAAATATGCATTCTAATTCGTTAAATTAGATATCTAATTGCTGAAAAGGCGCATGCCTTTGCTACGCTTCGCGCCACTTGTCTAGTACTTTACGTAAATTTTCTATAATTGACAACTATGTGTGCGGCTGGGAAACGACACTTGTCACGAATGGGCGTCTGTTCATCGGCTCGTCAATCCTCATCCAGCAAGTTATCGTACCGTCCGACAGCTAATCACGATTTGATGATTCGGCTTCCCGCATACCTGGCGGTATTACTGTCTGCTCATGCTGCCAACGACGCAACATGCAATCTTTGATACTACAAAAGCATCGAGGCATGGATCAATAATTCAATATACGTCGACTCAAAGTACGGATGATCATAGACTACGCCCACTCCCGTCACGAAGTCACCGCCTTTTTTTCGGCTCGTGGCATGTATTTAATATGAATAGCGACCACTAACCATGCAAACACTTCAAAATTTCATGACGTCTTTTTTGTCGATCGCAAGGTCTTGCGCTTTGACTACCTCTATTTCCGCCGCCTCCATCAAGTTGCGATGACTTGTCCATGTAGCTCCACCACGATAATATGATTCGGCGATTGACAATGTTTCTTTTATTCAACCTTGACGCTGCCCGACAAAGCTGCCAAGCATGTGCATCGATAAAGTTTTGTTTCGCCATACTCCCGTAACCATGTATGTAAGCGGCGCAGCGCGCTTTGTCCGATCGCCGGCCGCTGACTTGGTGAGGTACCATGTTCAGCTATAGCGACCTTATTCAAATGATATTTTGTCGTGCCAACGTACCCCTCCCCCGTTAGCTTGCAGTAGTCACTCTGCCCGCTTACATGGTTATGCAGTAAAATACGTTAATGAACGGTCCAGTGGAGTGTGTTTTGCGCCCATCGCCAACCTTTCTCGCCGCTGCAAGTTCCCGTTCCTTCGAAATTGTAGCTCTAATGTGCTGCTCTCGCATCCCAGCTCGTGCTTGCATGTCTCAGTTCATGTAGTACGATGTGTGCAAACACGTTGTTGTTATGCGCAAGTACGCGTTGCGAACCGGAAAGCAAGAGCTAGTCGGGTAGTCGGGAAATATAAAGATTGTTGTTATGCGCAGGTACGCGTTGCGAACCGGAAAGCAAGAGCTAGTCGGGAAGTCGGGAAATGTAAATATCAAGCCCGAAGCAAGTGTTCAAAGGTATGTCCGCAACATGCGCCCCCCTCTTCCTTGTGCATTCAAGTATGTCCAGTCGCCGCGTTGAAATCTCCCACCTAATTATCCAACGTCCATGCCGAAATGCGGTGGCTGAAATGCGAATGTTGTGTTATTAGGTGCAAATTCGTAAGTTCCGACTCGGATCTCCCACGTAGCCGTGTAACGAGCATCCTTCAACTCATGAGGGTATGTGACTATCGTCAAATAGGTGCCAACAACTTTCAGACCTATCAGTAATTTAATTCCAACGGTGCGCATCCATTTATCTCAGTAATCACTTGTCGGGATGATTTTCTGAACAGACTCCCTACATGATTATTTGCTTCATATTCGTTGAACCGTGGTTTGTGTTTGTTGGATTGGGACGATTGATCCTCCCATCTTGTTGATCAACCGGAGGATAGTCTTTGTGATGCTATGGGTTATGGTATAAAGCAGTAGTGTTGTTATGGTGAAGTGGCTACCTAAATGTGGCGAGTACTGTCATGTGACAGTACGTTACATTACTAGTACAAGTAATCGCTACGATATTTATACCGTATCTTCCACGGATGTAGTGTACTAGCAGTTACACTTGCCATTGTGAAGCTCGATGACACTGTCCGCAATACTGTACGTATAAGTACCTCCCGGTATGTACATTGCGCACAGTGAGTTCTCCCATGCGTCAAGACGCTAGGCACGAGGCCAATTGGTTACACAACCTGGCCTACGAAAGACTACGGACGTCGACACGTCGAAACTTGCCTGGGGAAGCGTGACACGTGACGAGACCAAAGACGAGCTTCGCTAGACTATAAATAGTCTAGCACAATGGAGGGCGGTGACATGATATTCCACATTGTAACTTCTTTCCTTCAATCCCCGCATAGCGACTGCTCCATTGTAGTTTGCTTACAGAACTACCAGCACTTTTCACTCATTGAACGCTTCCCATGAGAGATTTTCCCCTAGCAACCAACCACCGAGAGGCTGGTTGTGACATAAAGTTGTGTTCAATATATTGTTTGCTCCGTTTTCGGACAGCATTCTATATGTGGGCGGTGCTAGTGTTTTTGCATGCCTCATTTCTCTCATGGTAAAACCTATGGAGTCTCTCCATGTTCATCTGCTTGATGGTATCCACTACAGTTTCTTAAAATGAATTCCTTATGTGGGCGCTACTTTTTTGTTGTTTGAACTAAGTGAAAAACGATATTGTTGCTTATGTTGTGTTATGCAAGTTAGTAGGTTATAAGCTCGTAATTGTTTATATCCGTACATGTTGTGACCTTTGCTTGTTAATTTGTGTATGTCTTATCGTCCGGTGACACGAAGCGCGGAGACTCGTGAAGATCAAGTTGAAGATGCTGAAGAATTTCTTTAGTTTAAGTTTAGAAGTCTTTAGTTTAAGTTTTGTTTAAGTGAAGAATTTCTATAGTTTTTTTAGTTGAAGTTTAGAAGTCTTTAGAAGTTCCCTTAGTCTTTTTGTTGCTTAGAGTGCTTTAGAACGATAACATATGGATCGTTTATTAGGCACAGAAAAAGATTTTTAAATGTATTGTTCACTGAAAACGAAGCTGTAATCATACATTTGCCGAAAGATCTAACGTTTGTCACTTTCTCCATTTATCTCATGATAATAGGACTACACCCCGCTGACTACCTTTTTGCGTCATGCCAACGAGGTTTAGAGTTTGCGAAGCCCCAATGCGAAATGCTTGAGCACGTTCGTATTGGGAAGAGTGGGGTGTGGGAATTGAGGGTTTGCCACTTTGTATGGGATAGATTGTATGGGAGACGTACCATCTCACTCTAGAAGACTGTAGTACTTTGCTATATGTGTGTGCACGATTGATTACATTGATGGCAATGTTAAATATGTCGACATCGGACATGCTAATGCTGATGATGATAGTTGGCGCCGATGGCAATGTCGATGCCGATACTTATCGTTGATAGCAATAACTCATGTAACCAAAATATCAGCCCGCAATATATGTCCCTTTGCACATCGTTGCCATCAATATATCCCATGTTAGAGTTGGGACCATATAGTTACACGGAAGTCGTGCCGGCCCCAAGGGGGGCCGGCTATGGTGACTAGAGAAGTGGGAAGAGAGGGATGGCGACCGGCCAAGGCACCGGCAGGGCCGGCCGACCGCCACAAATAGGGAATAGAGTACCGCTAATAGCATAACACTAAGTACTAGAATGACAAATAGCTACCTTGTACATAAGTACTATGCAACGGGATGCTAGTGTTAACACCCCCCCTCAAGGTAGCCGAGGTCTTGACGTCGTCCTAGCTTGCGTTGAGGAAGATGCCATCTTGGTCGAAGGTGTCGTGCTTTAGCGTGTGCCTCGCTCAAGCCGGGTAGGTGTAGCGACATGCGCTCACAAGAACGTGCCGCTACCGGCGAGTTGCCGATATGAAGCGGTTCCAAACGTACTGCGTAATGTACTATTCTGACATGTAGCGGGAAAAACTGTCCACGGGAGAATTAGCCGACGCATGAGAGCGACCGGCGAGGAAGAAGCACAGCCAACAAGGCCGTTAGGAGCGTGTAGGCACGCAAAAAACATAGAGGGGCGCTCGTGTTGACTCCCCCTTTTCGCCGTGGGAAAGTTAAGCTCCTCGCTAAGTTCGGTGAGCGTTGCGGCATTGCCTCGGGAAAAAACAATAACCGTGCTAATTAAAGTACGCACGGGCCGAATTTTCGCGGGTCGGTCTTAAAAACCATATCCAGTCGAGAGCATCGGTAGGCGGAAGGCTAGGTGAGACTGAAAGCTGGGTGGGGCGAACGTGGCGCCGGGCGCTTTACACACGCTCTTCTCCTTTTTACGTGGGAGATGATAGGACAGTCGCGGACAACCAGCTCGAAGGCGAAGCGTGGGGTCGGTTGGACGATGAATTACTAGCGTGGCGCCGAGCGCTTTACACACGCTCTACTCTTCTTTTACGTGGTAGTAGGTAGGACTAGCGTGGCGCCGAGCGCTTTACACACGCTCTTCTCTAGTGTAACTTGGTGGAGGGCCCATAACTTGTTAGAGTTGGGAACACGGAGGTCGTGCCGGCCCCAAGGGGGGCCGGCTGTGGTGACTAGAGAAGTGGGAAGAGAGGGATGGCGGCCGGCGAAGGCACCGGCAAGGCCGGCCGACCGCCAAAAATAGGGAATAGAGTACCGCTAATATCATAACACTAAGTACTATAATGACAAATAGCTACCTTGTACATAAGTACTATGCAACGGGATGCTAGTGCTAACAAATCCCCATCAGTCATCGACTAGAATAAATATCGCGATGGCAATGATCGGTGTTTGCATTATCACTGTCATTCCACATCGGAAAATTGAACTATCACTCCCATCAACATCGAGAAGCCGAACCATCACTACCATCAACATCGAGAAAATCCGGGTGATCCCTAGCCTTAACACGGAGGTCGTGCCGGCCCCACAAGGGGGCCGGCTATGGTGACTAGAGAAGTGAGAGGAGTGAGATGGCGACCGGCCAAGGCACCGGCAGGGCCGGCCGACCGCCACTAATAGGGAATAGAGCACCGCTAATAGCATAACACTAAGTACTAGGATGACAAATAGCAACCTTGTACATAAGTACTATGCAACGGGATGCTAGTGCTAACACCCCCCCTCAAGGTAGCCGAGGTCTTGACGTCGTCCTAGCTTGCGTCGAGGAAGGTGTCATCTTGGTCGAAGGTGTAGTGCTTGTAGCGTGTGCCTCGTGCCGGGTAGGTGTAACGACATGCGCTCACAAGAACGTGCCGCTACCGGCGAGTTGCCGATATGAAGCGGTTCCAAACGTACTGCGTAATGTACTATTATGACATGTCGCGGGAAAAACTGTCCCCGGGCGAATTAGCCGACGCATGAGAGCGACCGGCGAGGAAGAAGCACAGCCAACAAGGCCGTTAGGAGCGTGTAGGCACGCAACAAGCATAGACGGGCACTTGTGTTGACCTCCCCCTTTCGCCGTGGGAAAGTTAAGCTCCTCGCTAAGTTAGGTGACCGTTGCGGCGTTGCCTCAGGAAAAAACAATAACCGTGCTAATTAAAGTACGCACGGGCCGAATTTTCGCGGGTCGGTCTTAAAAAACCAGATCTGGTCGAGAGCATCGGTAGGCGAAAGGCTAGGTAAGACTAGAAGTTGGGTGGGGCAAGCGTGGCGCCGGGCGCTTTACACACGCTCTTCTCCTTTTTACGTGGGAGATGGTAGGACAGTCGCGGACAACCAGCTCGAAGGCGAAGCGTGGTGTCGGTTGGACGATGAATTACTAGCTTGGCGCCGAGCGCTTTACACACGCTCTCCTCTAGTGTAACTTGGTGGAGGGCCCATAACGAGTTTGAGTTGGGAACGGATAGTTACACGGAGGTCATGCCGGCCCCACATGGGGGCCGGCTGTGGTTACTAGAGAAGTGGGAAGAGAGAGATGGCGGCCGGCGAGGGCACCGGCAGGGCCGGCCGACCGCCACTAATAGGGAATAGAGTACCGCTAATAGCATAACACTAAATACTAGGATGACAAATAGCTACCTTGTACATAAGTAGTAGGCAACGGGATGCTAGTGCTTACAGCCACCAAGGAAAGAGAAGAAACGAGGAAAAAACCTAAGCCCGAGGAACATGAAGGCATGCCAAAGCGTCAGCACTGCCCTCTTGAAAAGCGTCGCGGAGATAGGAGCCCAGAGTGCTATGAAGAGCAGCAGAAAGACGTTGCATGAATTTACGTCGCACACCCCCCCCAAAACGACGAAGAGGAACAAAAGTAGATCGACGAACGAGATGATGCATACGGACATAACATGAGCGTAATGAGCGAGAGTCAGCAACACCCATGCAAGGGAAGCGACGAACATCCACCAAAATAGCCAGGCGATCAACCAACTCAGCCGCCATCGGCGCCAACCGGCCCCCATCCTCCATGGCGAAGGGATAGTAGTCATGGATATATCATACACCGGCCTGTATGATCCACGCGTTTTCATAATCATTGCTTTTTTGTTAGATACCGTTATGTACAATCAGTGAATATCTAAAGTAGCGGCAGGCACCCCTAAGCTCAATCTCGTCTACACGACCAACTTTGCGTTCTTGAGCGACCGACCATCCCCATCCTACGGTATGATATGACCACGCTTGCCTATAACAGTGGAGGCAAGAAGGATAATGGAGAACGGGGGTATTGAACCATGCAAACACAATTAGTGTGGAAGATAACTTACGCAAACGTAGTTACAGTCACAGTCCCGCAAACGGAACAGTTACGGTGACAACCAGCCTACAGGCGTGGTGTCGGGACAAGTGTGAGAGTTGTAGCCTAGCGACAGCTCTGTACCGAGTCAAACAGTTTATCGGTATGTCCGATCTAGACATGTACTAATCATATCTAGAGTAGCTTACAGTAGATATATGCAACTAATACGTATGCGGTATTACTTACAACACTCCCCCTACAGGTTGCTACGGGATGAAGCGTTGCATTGGGTCTTGTCCTCCAAGGATCGCACTTCGGTGTCTTGCTAGTGCAGGTCTAGGGAGGAGTTTGGTGAGCATGTCAGCGTCGGCAAAGCCTGTGAGTTGGAGGCTGTGGTCCATGCCCCCCCCCAACGTCAGGCGCATGTCGATGGTGCCATGAAGGTAGCGGAGGACCTTTTGCAGAGCGTGCCAATGTGCCTCCGTGGGTGAGGCTTGGGCGGAGCCAAGGATGCGCAAGACCGTGGAGACAGCGGGGCGCGTGCAGACGGGGGCGTAGTGGGGGTTGCCCAAGAGCATGGGGTGGACGTCTGGGTCAAAGTCGGAGGTTGCGTCTGTCGCTCGGCCGATGACTATGGGGTCAATGGTGGGGCGACGACGGCCACGGGGGGTGTGGTCGCCACGCTGGGCTGGGGAAGAATGATGTCCAGGGAAGAGAAGAGGTGGGCCACCGGGAAAGGGAGAGCGGCCGGCCATGGAAGGCGGCGGGGCGTACGGATGCGGGTGGTCACGGGAGGGGGGGACGCCGTGAGAGGGCGCCTCCGGGATGAGGGGTATGGGGTGGTGAAGGGCATATCCAACGGGGAGGTAGGGGGGGGGGTGGCGGGAGTTGTTCAACCGCGATGTCGTGACGCGAGGGGTCGCGGTGTAAGGCAGAATCAGCGGGGGGGTAGTGGGGGGGATGGTGGGAGGTGTTCAACCATGAGCTCGGGACGCGAGGGCTCGCGGTGCGCATCGGGACGGCGCTGTGCGACGACGGGGTCGCCAACAGGAGCTGCAGCGGTAGCAGCAGACAAGGCCGACTGTGCGTCCGGTGGGGCGTAGCCAAGCTGGGGATGCACAAGCAGGGGGAGGGTGTGCACGTCGGGGCTGTCCCGAAAGTGTCCGAGCTGAGCATCGTGGCGGCGCTGAGCGACAGGGGGGTGCGGATTAGCACCCGCAGCAGGAAGAGCAGCAATGGCGGCCGACCGCGAGTCGAGGTACGCTTCAAGGCGCGTCATTTGCTCAAGGAGCAGCTCGAGAATACCTTGGGTGGTATCGAGATTGCTCTGCTGAGAGCCTGGGTCAGGGGAGTGAGGAGGTGAAACATGCGGGGTTTTCGGCGCCATTTCGACGGAGGGCGAAAAAGAAAGAGCAGAATAAAAAACAAGCAGCGGTAAAAACCGCTAGCCGGACTCGTGCCTAACAGCGGTTTCAAAGAGACGGCCTGATGCCCGCCGACCCCTCGGCTTGTAGCCCCGGGGTGTCTCAGAGCACCTTCTGTGTATCCTCCACCCAGTGTGGGGCACAAGTCGAGGCCAAGGCCATGACAGGTGGAGCGCTTCGCTGGCGGCTGAGTCGCTAAGATAATATAAAAATAAAAAAGGTAAGCTACGGCTGGCGTGCAACCTGTGGATGCGTATTCACCCGATGGTGCGCCCCCCCGTTCTCCAGATTGGACATGTGTGCACCCTGTCCACACACGACGAGTGCGTCAGTGTGGGTGGCTGGCTATCGCCGTCGAGTGGCTGACTTAAGAGGGGTGGTGGCGGGTTTTAAATCGCAGTTTATACTGGCGATACCGTTGACTACAAGTGGAAAGTACTAGTTGCCTATAGAAACTTGCCTTCTGCGGGAGAGTTGTCGATCGCAGCTCGCCGAACGAGGTTATCGCGCGTGAGTGACGTGAGGCGGGGGCCCATAACCTATTGAACCATGCAAACACAGTTAGTGTGGAAGATAACTTACGCAAATGTAGTTACAGTCACAGTCCCGCAAACGGAACAGTTACGGTGACAACCAGCCTACATGCGTGGTGTCGGGACAACAGAAGTGTGAGAGCTGTAGCCTAGCGACAGCTATGTACCGAGTCAAACAGTTTATCGGTATGTCCGATCAAGACATGTACTAATCATATCTAGAGTAGCTTACAGTAGCTATTTGCAACTAATACGTATGCGGTATTACTCACAACAGGGGGCGAAGCACTTGGGCGTGTTTATCCCGTGCGGCCCCGCTGCATGTTGCCAAGAGCGACCGGGTCTAGTCGCATGTGGTGCTCGAAGCAATCGCGGCCGTGGCGGGACCCGGGCAAAATTGGAAATGGAAATTGTTAACAACAAGTGCCGGCAAACTAGACCGAGTGCTGTCTCTCGGGCCACTCTACTTCGCCATACATGACTTATTAGCAAGTTGGGCCCGGGTCTCTTCGACCAGGTACACCTATCGACACACCTAGCTGCACTGTGTGTCGACGTTCCTCGGGAGTTAAAAAAACTGTTAGCAACCGCAGTAATTGCCACAGTCCCCCCGCCTAAGCAGTAACAGGGTAATAATTTTGTAATCAAGAAAAACTGATCTAAAAATAAATCCACTTGTCGAGAAAGGCAAAACTAAACTGTTGCTTGACCTTCACGATGCTCGGCACGCTCCCACCGAACCGGGGTGCCGACCGGCCGAGGCCGGGCGTCGGTCGGGAGGGACGACGGGCCAGCCTAATCTAGCTCCCGCGTGACTTCGGTCTTGCCGAAGATAGGAGGGGAAAGGCTGGCAAAAAAACCCTCCTTGCGTGGTCGCTCATCGATCCCGCCGCCCCATCCCGTAAGCCCCGCCAAGGTCGCCGCCGCATCCGCCGACACGACGGTCCTCTTTGTCGAGGTCCCCCGTCACCTCGAGGGCAGGTGGGGGGGACCGAGAGACATAGACATAGAAAAAATGGGCGCTTCTGCCTCCGCACCTGAATTTTCCCCGCTCATTTCCCCGGTTTTTTTCTGTCTGGTACCCGGGTACATGTTAGGTTGTCGGGCATGTGGCCGTACCCTCCCCCCTCTGATCGCGCGTCCACCTAGCAGACTTTGTTGAAACAAGGGCCTCCGCGCTCACCCGGGCTCCCCCGCAAGGATATCGTCTATCCGGTAGTGGGTATCGAGGAGGGGGGGGGGGGGGGGGGGGGGGGGGGGGGGGGGGGTCAGGTCGCCGTAGCCGGATCCGTCGGGCAGCGGGTGCACGGAAATTATTCATAACCCTCCGTACGGGGTTTTCCGGCGGCGCCGACCCGGAGGGTCGTCGTGAGCCATATCTTGTCGCTCCTTCCGTCGCGACTGGCCTCCTTGCCGCCCAAGCCTACTCCTCCCCCCTCGGGAGATGTATCCTGTCGGCGTGGCGGCTCGCTAGTGAGCGCCCTACCCTGGTGCTGCTCCCCAACTAGCTCGACGCCGGGTACGGACATTAGTTTAATTTTCCAAAAAAACCTCCGTACATGGCTTTCCGGCGGCGGCTGATCCAGAGGATCGCCGTCGCCCCACATAGCCGCTCCTCCGCCTGCGACCGGCCACCGGCATGTGCAAGGTCTTGCTTCCCCCCCTGAGAAGTGTCGATTGGCACATGACTGGTCGGCGGCTAGCGAGCGCCCTTTTCTGGTGCTACTTTCCGGCCGGCCACCACCAGCTCCAACACCCGCCTCCCACCGCTGATCCGGCCGTACCCTCCTCGCAATCAAACGCTCGTGAAGTACAGGTCCCACCATCTCGAGGTTGGACTGTTCTTAGTAGTATATGTACGCGAAAAAAAATATCGGACGGGGCGAGCGGGAGATCTTGGCGCCGGTATTGCACAGAAATTATTTTATTCAAAAGCCCTATGTACATGGCTTTCCCGACATCTGTTGATCCCGCGGATCGAGCTGTCGGCCCTCTTAGCCCCCTACCGTGCCAGGCCTGGCACGGCTACGGGGTTTCGAGCGCCCACCACGGGGAGGTGAGGGGATGCCGACGGGCCTGCGAGCGCACCCCCCTCCGGGGCCGCCCCGCTGCGCCGTCGGCAGGCGCCGGGACCCGGGCATACACATGGGAATCCCACACTGCACGTACTTCTCCACAAAAGTCCGGACAAGATTTCGCACCTTCGCAAGTAGAAAATGTAACCATGCGTCGATTTTATTGACAAATACCCTGAAATCCCAGGCAATGCTTTTGCGCGCAAAATGGAATGCGCCGACGACTGCGAGGGGCGAGTTCGAACACAGCCGGGCTTGTGTACTTGGGGTTATCGCGCCCGCACCCGTGCGGCACGTTCTTTCAAACAGTCGCCGTGCTGGTTAGACGAAAAGAGTAACGGGCGCACAACGCCGCAATCTGAACGATGATGCGACGGTCGCGTAAATATAATGCATAGGCGACGGAGGGAGGAGGTGTTGGGCATGCCGCTGTGGGAGAAACGCACGAAATCGCGTATGTGAACTTACCACCGATATGCTCGCAGCCCAAGGGCAAGCCACTTTCGGCCACAATGTCCAAGCAATCATAACTTACTTATATATGATCAAAACGTTTTATAACAGGTACCGTTGGACGCGTCTTTTCAATGCGCGTCGAACGCGTTTACTCCGGATCTGGTTTGCATCTGTTAAGGTGTTTCTCTTATCGATTCACAAATACTTTACTCATATTGATGATGCTCGACTTTCAAGTAAGTAACTTATCTGTTGTTCTTGTAAAATGCGTTGGCCGTTGTTCAATTGTCGAAGCGCGGACGCCACTTCATCGGGTACGTGAAGACGAGCCACGCACTTTTCCCCAAGGCTTTCTTGACGACTCATCTTAAGGACGCCAGCCGGAAGTCGTTCTATTTTGACGGCTAACGTTGATGGTGTGGACCTGCAAGCAATTGGGTACAAATACAACAAGCGTCGAGTGCTGTTTTTCGTTGCCACTGTTGGTGCGGGTAGCGTGCGCGATGGTGTACCTTACGAGCAACGTTGGGCCGACGCACACATGAATGTGACTACCCGTGACATCCCTCGTCCCGACTTGGTGTCCTAATACTTTTTGAGGAGTCCAAAGGTCGACAATCACAATCAAAGCAAACACCACGACCTCATGGTAGAGAAGTTGTGGTTAACGCAAGACTGTTGGTTCTGTTTGTACACTACCTTTTTCAGCATTCACGTCACCGAGTGTTGGAAGCTTTGCCGCCACCACCTGCATGAATACGATCCCTTGGCATGCCAAGGAGTCGTCGCCTTTGCGGACCGCTTGGCCAAGGTTCTGATTTACAACGGCTTAGCCGATACGGCAAGCATTGCTCGCCGCTCGGGGCGTCCGCCGCAACATGTACCACGCGATGTGACCAACATGCCCCCCCCGCTTCACCATAGCTTGTCTCATATAGGCATCGGCAAAACGGGGAAGACCAAGCAAGCTCGCTGCGTGATATGCTACAAAGATGAAAATCGGGTCACATGGACTGCATTTAAGTGCCCCGAGTGCTCTCTCGCCCTGTGCATTCCGAGCAAGAAGCGGAAAGTCAGTTGTTGGCCTCGACATCGCGACATGTCTGCCGCCGAGTCCCACGTGCCATTGCTGATTAGGGAGGAATACTCCTGTTGCATAGCGGCTTGCCATTGGGGGGCTTGGGCGCTGTCAAGCGCAGCCCGGTAGGATTTTGGTTCCACACACTCTCGGGCGGAGAGGAGGGCGACGGCAGTAGGGGACGTGCCGGCAGGTGTGTGTGGGGGACCCGTGACAAGGTCGGGGACGTGAGGGTGTTCAAATATGTCCTCTTGAGCTTTGCCTTGTTCTGGATCACAACACGCCGTTACGAGGGTCGGTGGGTAGTCGGACAAGTGGGCAACCATATCGCCGTAGCGAATGGGGTGGGAGCGGAGCCGAGCATGGCTAGGGGCTGCCGGGGGGGGTAGGGGTGTGGGTAATGTGAGGTCAATGGGGTGGGATAGGGGTGAGTTTGCGGGTACGTCTTCCGAAGAGTCGGTGATGGCCGAGTCGACGGAGGGTTGTGTGTCGAAGCCTGGGGTGTCTTCTTGAAAGACAACATGTACGGAAGTGGTGATGCGACGCGTTTCCGGATTGTAGACACGATACCCGGGTGCGTCAGGGGAATAGCCCACCATGACGCCGCGAAATGCTTTTTCACTGAGTTTCCGACGTTGTTTGTCGTGAACCTTGGCGAAAACGGCGCAGCCGAAGACGCGGAACTTGGAGGCGTTGGACACCGACGACGTAAGGAGTGTGAGGGGGGCGCCGCCATTAGGTCCGACCGAGCGACTTTACGTGCGGTTGCGAAGGAACGCAACAGTGCTGACAACGCACGACCACATGGAGTTGGGCACGGCCATGTTGTGGAGCATCGCCGAGGCATTGTCCCGGATAGTGCGCCAAGGACGCTCGGCCTTGCCGAGCATGTGGTGGGCGTATGGGGGAGAGAACTGCACCCCGACGCCTAGGTGTGCGCGCATACGGCGAGTGACAGCAGCTTCAAACACATAGTCGGAGTCAAACTTGAGGACCGGTGCGAACGCGCCCGTCTGGGAGTGATGGCGGGCATGCAAGTGTTTGATGTCCAAGAGGATGGTTTCCAATTCCGAACAGGCGTCGTCTTTAGAGTTAAGGAACCGCACCCACATGTAGTTGGTGTGGTGGTCGATGACGAGCAAGCAGTAACGGAGGCCATGTGGGGAGGGGACATTGACCGGGACCCAGAGGTCAGCGGACACGTTGAGGAGGGGGTGGGATGGCTTCGCGCAAGCGGCTTTGTTGCGTGGTGCAGCTGTGGCTTTGTGAAGTAAGCAAGAGTCGCAAGAAACTTTGGTTACATCGCTAGCTAACACAGGGCTAGTCGGGACACCGTGACTATGCTGGGCCTGAAGGCTGTGCATGTTGAGGTGGCCAAACCGACGGTGCCACAGGACGGGATCACACAGGGCAGTAAGGGCAACTTGAGGTGAGGCGTCAAGTTCCGCCGGTGCGGATGGGTTGGAAGGGAGGTCCGGCTGGTGGGGAAGGAGGTAGAGACCGTTTCCGGACGGTTCTAGCACACCCATGCATGTGGGTACCAAAAGCAAACCAGTGTCAGAGTTGGAGGGGAATATGAATTCACATCCGCTGTGAGTTTGCATCCAGCTGACACTAAGTAGTCTGCCGATACGCTGTGCGGAGCGAGATGATAGGTCAGGGGTGTAGAGTGCATACACAGTGCGGTGAATGAGCTGGCCAGAGGCAAGTCTGACAGAAATCCGCACTGAGCCACTGCCCTTAACGTCAACGCCGACACCGCCCACGCGAGATGGAGTGGAGGGGGGCGTGAATTTCACGAAGTCATCTCGGAACGCGGTGAGGTTAATCGAGCACGCGGAATCAACGACCCAAAACTGTGAAAGGTTACGATCCGGGGCGGGGGAAGAGGAGAATGCCACAGAGCTGAATGGGACACTCACCTCGTCGTCATCGTAGTCATCAGCGCAGTCCTCGAGGGTGGGTAGGCAGTCGGTGTCATCGGCGGGGGCGTCGTCGGCAGGGACGTCGCTCAGCAGCGCAGCGTGAGCAGAGGGAGTGCCGTCGGCGGCGCCGTACTTCTGGACTGTCATCCTACGCTTGGCGAGATTTCACTTAAGGATAGCGTCATCTGTGGCAGTGCAGGCGGACATGAGATGGTTGAGGCTGCCACAAACGCCACACTTGTTGGGTCGATGGCCGCGAGGGTTACGGTGTGGTGGGCCTCGACCGCTGTGCGAGCCGCGGCCCGCAGCGACAAACGCGGAGATGGGAGGGGGTGATATGGCCGGAGCGAGTGTGTCCGGGGCAGGGTCGTCGTCCATGTTGTGCGCAAGGTGGAGAATGCTGGCCATCACTTCATCAGCCGACATGATGTAGTCCGTGTCAAAGGCGTTGATGACGCATTGCTTCGCCTGACCGCGGGGGCCGCTGCTGGAAATACCGCGCAACATGAGGAGACCGAGGTGGTGGGGGTGGATGGCAACGGAGCCATCAACCAATTGGCATGTGTCGTTGTAGTCGTCAAAGGTCTGGCGCACGTAGTGGACATAGTCACTGAGTGACTGACCAGGGCGCTGTCTGACCGTCAGGTTGTCCAGGAGGGACAAGGAGCGAGCAAAAGACCGGCAGTCGAGGCGTTCACACAGGATGTCCCACGCGGCAGCGGCGCAGTCAGGGCGGGCTGGAGAAACGCATTTCATCGCTTGGTCAGCGCGCTTATTCGCGCTGGCTGCATGGAGAAGCAGCGTGTAGGCGTAGTGTTGCGCTTGTTCGTCGAGCCAAACACCGGAGCCGCGTATGGCCAGCTGAGGAATGAGGTATGCGGCCTTGATGGAGAGGAAATTGAGGAAGGTCCTCTTCCATTGCTTAAAGTCCGTGGTCGGGCCCATGACGGGGACCGACATCTTCATGGACCGGTTGAGGGCGTCCTTGTCGAAGCCGGGGGCTTCGTGTGCCGCCCGGCCGATGACCACCGGGTCAATAGTGGGGCGACGACGGCCACGGGTGGCGGGGTCGCCATGTTGGACTGGGGGAGAGTGCCGGCCATGAAAGGGAGGAGGTGGGCCACCGGGAAAGGGAGAGCGGCCGGCCATGGGACGCGGCGGGCCGTACGAGTGCGGGTGGTCACGGTAGGGGGGGACGAGGTGAGAGGGCGCCTCCGGAATGTAAGGGCCGGGGTGGTGAAGGGCATATCCAGCGGGGGGGAAGGGGGGAGGTGGTGGGAGGTGATCAACCTGGAGGGCGTGACGCGAGGGGTCGTGGTGCGCATCGGCACGTGAGGGCTCGCGGGGCGCATCGTGACGGCGCTGTGCGACTGTGGGGTCGCCAACATTTGCTGCATGAGTAGGAGCAGCGAAGACTGTTTTTGCGTCCGCGGGGACGTATCCAGGCTGGGGCTGTGCAAGCAGGGGGAGGGTGTGCACGTCGTGGCTGTCCCGGACGGGTTCGAGCTGAGCATCGTGGCGGCGATGAGCGACAGGGGGGTGCGGATTAGCACCCGCACGACAGCAGCAGCCTCGGCCGACTGCGAGTCGAGACGAGCTGTTATGCGCGCCACTTGCGCAACGAGCAGCGCGAGAGTATCCGGGGGGTGATCGAGGTTGCTCTGCTGAGAGCTTGGGTCAGGGGAGTGAGGAGGTGAAACATGCGGAGTTTTCGTCGCTATTTCGACAGAGGGCGAAAAAGAAAGAGCTGAATAAAAAACAGGCAGCGGTAAGAGCCGCTAGCCGGACTCGTGCCTAACAGTGGTTTGCAAAGAGACGGCCAGATGCCCGCCGACCCCTCGGCATGTAGCCCCGGAGTGTCTCAGAGCACCTTCTGTGTATCCTCCACCCAGTGTGGGGCACAAGTCGAGGCCAAGGCCATGACAGGTGGAGCGCTGCGCTGGTGGCTGAGTCGCTAGGATAATGTAAAAATAAAAAAGGTACGCTACGGCTGGCGTGCAACCTGTGGATGCGTATTCACCCGATGGTGCGCCCCCCCGTTCTCCAGCTTGGACCTGTGTGCACCATGTCCACACACGACGAGTGCGTCAGTGTGGGTGGCTGGCTATCGCCGTCGAGTGGCTGACTTAAGAGGGGTGGTGGCGGGTTTTAAATTGCAGTTTATACGGGCGATACCGCCGACTACAAGTTGAAAGTACTAGGTGTCTATAGAAACTTGCCTTCTGCGGGAGAGCTGTCGATCGCATCTCGCCGAACGAGGTTATCGCGCGTGAGTGACGTGAGGCGGGGGCCCATAACCTATTGAACCATGCAAACAAAGTTAGTGTGGAAGATAACTTACGCAAACGTAGTTACAGTCACAGTCCCGCAAACGGAACAGTTACGGCGACAACTAGCCTACATGCGTGGTGTCGGGACAACAGAAGTGTGAGAGCTGTAGCCTAGCGACAGCTATGTACCGAGTCAAACAGTTTATCGGTATGTCCGATCAAGACATGTACTAATCATATCTAGAGTAGCTTACAATAGCTATCTGCAACTAATACGTATACGGTATTACTTACAACATGGTGGAGGAAATGAGGTGGAAGCCATCGTCGAGACGGAGTTGCATTTACCATTCCGTCAGGTGTTCCGGGGCCATTCCACCATGTATTAGGTGTGGTTGTATTCCGTGTCTTTGTGTTTGGAGATGATGCGTGTGACGTCGCAGGGAGGGTAGTGGTGATCTAAGGGTGTGAGGTATTCCGCCTCGATGTGTGTGGTGGGGGCCAAGGGGGGGGGGGGGGGCTGGAATGAGGGTGTCGGATGCCGGGTCTGAGGCTGGTGGGGGAGCGGGGGAGGGTGGGGGAGTAAGAAAGGAATCCAAGAGGGGTAGATAGTGGTGGCGGGGGGGGAGCTTGTTTGGTGGTGAGGTGTGTGATGGATAGGCGGTTGTGTATGGTGTCGTTTGGTTCAGTGTGGACTGCGGCGAGAAGGCGGATGGGGATTGAGAGGGAGGTGGTGGACCCCGTGAGTGTGGATATGGATTTGCATGATTGGAGGAGGATGGAGGTGTCCGTGGCGCGGAGGACGACTTGTGACCATGAGGTGATGTTGTGTTGACAAAAGGGTTTGAGGCGTGGAAGGATGGATGTGTGTGTGTGTGTGTGTGTGTGTGTGTGTGTGTGTGTGTGTGTGTGTGTGTGTGTGTGTGTGTGTGTGTGTGTGCTCGTCGAGGTGTGAAGTCGTTGTATGCTTGTTTGTAAGTGTGGGGGTCGTTGATGTGGGTGGCTTTGTCACGGAGGGAGGCGAGGAGGGTGTTGTCTTGTCGGGTGAAGTGGGCTCGGAGGGTGGAGGCGATGGTGTTGGTGAGGGAGAGGGGAGGGATGTGTTGAAACATGGTGCCCGCGTCGCGCTGGGCTCGTACGAGGCAGCGTAGTGTGGGTGGGGAGGCGGTGCATGTCAGGTTCGATTCCGTGGGTCAGTGGGTGTATGTGGTGGAGATGGTGCGTATGTGTGTTCTGGCCATGTGGCCTCTGTATCCGGGGGTGTTCATGATTTTGTGTAGGTAACAAACGGCGAGTTGAGCGGCGTGGGCTTTGAGGGAGGGGAGGCCGCAGCCAAGTTCATATGTGGGTCGGTGGAGGGCTGTGCGGGGGAGGTTACGCACTGAGGAGACGGCGGAGCGGAGTGCTCTGCAAATTTGCCCTTCCATGAGGTCGATATGGGAATTGTTGAAGAGGCCAAGCTGTAGGGTGAAGTGCTTGCCGGTGAGGAGACCGCGGATGACTCGTACTCTGCGGGATTGTGTTAGTGGGGAGGTAGAGAGGGCATTGATGAGGGAAGTGGTATTGCGCTTTAGTTCCTGCCAATGCTTGGTGAAGGTGAGGGAGGTGTTGAGTTCGTCGCCGAGGACTCGGTATGTGTCCGAGGGGCCGATGGATGGAATGGGGGAGGAGCTTGAGCCGATGGTGGTGAATTGGTGTTGTACGCGGGATACAAGGAGGGTACAATTGGCTGGGGAGAGGGCGTTGCTTGAGAGCCATAGGGCTCCTATAATGCAGCACTTTCGGACGTTGACGGTCATACTGTTGTAAGTAATACCGCATACGTATTAGTTGCAGATAGCTACTGTAAGCTACTCTAGATATGATTAGTACATGTCTAGATCGGACATACCGATAAACTGTTTGACTCGGTACAAAGTTGTCGCTAGGCTACAGCTATCACACTTCTTCTGCTATCCCGACACCACGCATGTAGGCTAGTTGTCGCCGTAACTGTTCCGTTTGCGGGACTGTGACTGTAACTACGTTTGCGTAAGTTATCTTCCACACTAACTTTGTTTGCATGGTTCAATAGGTTATGGGCCCCCGCCTCACGTCACTCACGTGCGACAACCTGGTTCGGCGAGATGCGATCGACAGCTCTCCCGCAGAAGGCAAGTTTCTATAGGCAACTAGTACTTTCAACTTGTAGTCGGCGGTATCGCCAGTATAAACTGCGATTTAAAACCCGCCACCACCCCTCTTAAGTCAGCCACTCGACGGAGATAGCCAGCCACCCACACCGACGCACTCGTCGTGTGTGGACATGGTGCACATAGGTCCAAGCTGGAGAACGGGGGGGCGCACTATCCGGTGAATACGCATCCACAGGTTGCACGCCAGCCGTAGCTTACCTTTTTTATTTTTACATTATCTTAGAGACTCAGCCGCCAGCGCAGCGCTCCACCTGTCCTGGCCTTAGCCTCGACTTGTGCCCCACATTGGGTGGAGGATACAACAAGGTGCTTTGAGACACCCCGGGGCTACATGCCGAGAGGTCGGCGGGCATCAGGCCGTCTCCCTGAAACCACTGTTAGGCACGAGTTCGGCTAGCGGTTTTTACCGCTGCCTGTTTTTTATTCAGCTCTCTTTATCGCCCTCTGTCGAAATGGCGCCGAAAACTCGTTATGCCGACTCTCCGCCTGTTTCGCCTCCTGATTCCCCTGACCCAAGCTCTCAGCAGAGCAATTTCGATCCCACCCAGGGTATTATCGCGCTGCGTCTTGAGCAAATGACGCTCCTTGAAGCTTGCCTCGACTCGCGGTCGGCCGCCATTGTTGCTCTTCCTACTGCGGGTGCTAATCCGTACCCCCCTGTCGCTCCGCGCCGCCACGATGCTCAGCTCGAACCCTTTCGGGACAGCCACGACGTGCACACCCTCCCCCTGCTTGTGCATCCCCATCCTGGCTACGCCCCACCGGACGCACAGTCGGTCTTCGCTGCTGCTACCGATGCAACTCATGTTGGCGACCCCGCCGTCGCACAGCGCCGTCCCGATGCGCACCGCGAGCCCTTGCGTCCCGAGCTCATGGCTGACCACCTTCCACCACCCCCCCATTACCCTCAGCTAATTCTGCCCTACACCACGACCCCTCGCGTCACGACCTCGCGGTTGAACAACTCCCGCCACCCCCCCCCCCCTACCTCCCCGCCGGATATGCCCTTCACCACCCTATACCTCTCATCCCGGAGGCGCCCTCTCGCCGCGCCCCCCCCTCCCGTAACCACCCGCATCCGTACGCCCCGCCGCCTTCCATGGCCGGCCGCTCTCCCTTTCCCGGTGGCCCACTTCCTCCCTTCCATGGACAGCATTCTTCCCCAGCCCAGCGTGGCAACCACACCCCCCGTGGCCGTCGTCGCCCCACCATTGACCCCATAGTCATCGGCCGAGCGGCACACGCAACCCCCGACTTCGACCCCGACGTCCACCCCAGTCTCTTGGGCAACCCCCACTACGCACCCGTCTGCACGCGCCCCGCTATCTCCACGGTCTTGCGCATCCTTGGCTCCGCCCAAGCCTCACCCACGGAGGCACATTGGCAAGCTCTGCAAAAGGTCCTCCGCTACCTTCATGGCACCATCGACATGCGCCTGACGTTGGGGGGGGGGGCCTGGACCACAGCCTCCAACTCACAGGCTTTGCCGACGCTGACTGGGCCAACGACAGCAGCACCCGCAAGTCTTGCTCCGGCTATCTCTTCACCCTCGGACGCGGGCCAATCAGTTACAAGATCAAACAACAGACTTGTGTGGCTCCATCCACGTGTGAAGCCGAGTACTACCATGTGGCTGACATGCTCACCAAACTCCTCCTAGGACCTGCACTGGCAAGACACCGAAGTGCGATCCTAGGAGGACAAGACCCAATGCAACGCTTCATCCCGTAGCTACATGCAGGGGGAGTGTTGTAAGTAATACCGCATACGTATTAGTTGCAGATAGCTAATGTAAGCTACTCTAGATATGATTAGTACATGTCTAGATCGGACATACCGATAAACTGTTTGACTCGGTACATAGCTGTCGCTAGGCTACAGCTCTCACACTTCTTCTGTTGTCCCGACACCACGCCTGTAGGCTGGTTGTCGCCGTAACTGTTCCGTTTGCGGGACTGTGACTGTAACTACGTTTGCGTAAGTTATCTTCCACACTAACTGTGTTTGCATGGTTCAATACATACCCGTGTAGGCGTTGAAGAGGGAGAGCTTTTGGAGCTTGATTGTCATGCTGGGGGGTGAGCCCGTGGCGAGGCTCAGGTCGTCGGCGAAGCCGTGGCCATGGTAGGTAGCCGTGGGTTCTGTTGGGTCAGCGTTAGTGGTGGGGTTGCCCGGGCGGTATCCCCGGCTGCCCACCGTGAGCCAGCGGCGGAATGGTTCGAGAAAGAGGGTGAAGAGGAAGAGGGAGAGGTTATTCCCCAGGAGGGTGCCACGGTTGATATCGATGGAGGGGGTGGGGCCGTAGGGGGTGATATAGTCGGTGGTGGATACACCGTAGAGTCGTTCGCAGGTGTCGACAACGGTGGGGGGCATACCGAGTTGGCGCATGTGCTTGGACATGATGCGGTGGTCTGCGGCGTAGAAGGCGTCTTTAAAGTCCGCGTACTTGACGTTGATGTCTTTTTAATAGATTTTGACGTCCCCCATGATGATGGAGGAGAGGGCGTCGTGGATGCTGCGTTGGTTGCGGAATCTATCCTGTTGGTCACTCAGAATGCCGTGAGTTTCTCCGTATTTCGAGCCTGCATCTTTGATTAGTGCGGTCCTGAGTTTGAGGAGGTTGTTCATTAGGGCGATGGGGCTGTAGTTATCGAGAAGAGTCGCGTCACCTTTTTTTATGGAGGAGGCATGTGGTTCTCTGGCACCATTCAGGGGGGGTATATGCCTTGTGGGCGAGGAGGGAACGAAGGGAGAAGAGCGCGGAACGGGTCGCAAGGGGTAGGAATTTTATGATTTCATTAGGGATACCGTCGGGGCCGGGGGCCTTGCCCGTGCCGAGCGAGTTAAGCGTTTCATCGAATGCATCTCGTGTTATCATGTCGGCGAGTGTGAGGGTGGAGTCTCCGCGGGGTTCGATGAAGAATTGGTCGGGGGTGTCGGGGTGTTCCCAAGGTGGGATTGGGAGTTCGGGTGGGGTGGCGCGTGTAAGTTCGGTGTCGAAGTGTGAGTGGACTGCCGCGAGGACTTAGGTGGGGGAGGTGACGGTGACTTTGTCGGGTCAAGTCATTTTATGGACGGTCGAGGTTGTGCGGCTGTGGGGGAGGAGGTAGCTTTTGATTTTTAGGAGGCGGTGGGAGGATTTCGGGTAAGCGTCGTAGGCGGTATTAGATTGGGATTTTAATCTTTTTAGTTTTTCCGCGGTGGCGGTGTGGAGGAGGTGTCGGATGCGTTCTTGACATTTGTGTTTGATGGTATCGGGGGTTATATGGTCGGTCGTATGTAAGAGAGATTGGGCGAGGGAGAGGGGGCCGCGGTTGGTGCTGCAGCGGCGGAGTGTTTAAATGAGTTTGCGTGATTTTTTAGAAAGCCAGATGGGGTCCGGGGACGTGTAAGGGGGTCGAGGTTTCTTCGGGGGGAGGAGGGGCAAGATATTGGTGGCGTAGTCCGTGTGGTTGGAGAGGAGGGTAGTGAATTGCGAGGCGAGAGTGTCGAGGGCGTCAGTGGAGGTTGTGGATGAGGGTGTGTTGAGAATTGCGGCGTGGAGGGTGGCAGTCTAGAAGATGAGGTCGGGTGTGCTGAGTTGGTATTCTCAGGTGTGGTTTTGTATGAGGGGGAGTTTAAAGTGAATTTACGGGTGGTGTGAGATGTGCGGGAGGAGTCGTTGGGCAGAGGGGCTTGAGCAATGAGGGAGGAAGGAGCTGGGATGACGAGGTGGCATGCTGTGTGGTCGGTGAAGTGGGCGGGGGAGGAGAAGACCGAGGCGGTGGTACGGGAGGAGGCGAGGGGGGAGGGGGGTGTGGAAACCCGGTGGTCTGTCCGGTTCCTTGGGTGATGGTCGTTTTAAAGTCTCCGCCCCTTAAGACGCGGTGAAACGGGTATTCGTCTGCGAGTCGGAGGCCCCACGCGGCGACATCAGCGCACAATCTGGCCAATTGGGGGGTGTAAAGTTGTGGCATGTAGACGCCGAGGAGTAGGTAGGGGGTACCTCAGTGTGGGATGAGGGTTAGGCCGGCGATATGGGGGGTGAGGTGGGGTGGGGGAGGTACGAGAATGGCTGAGTGGAATGAGGTTTTGCGCACCGCGAAGAGGACGCCGGCGGGGGGCTGGGGCACAGGTGAGTTATGCGGATGTGCACTTTTGAGGAGATAGTGAGGGAAGGCGACGCGTCAACGTGATGTGTGTGTCGCATGGCTGGTTTCTGTGGGGATGGGGACGTCCGGGTGGTGGGTGGCTGTGAGGTGTTCAACGTCCATGATAGGGGTGTGGAGGCCGCGGGTGTTGAGGTTGATAAGGTGGAGTGGTTGGGCGATGTGGTGGGGGAGGGTTGGTGAGGGGAGGGGGGAAGGGGGAGTGCCGGTAGGAAGGGGTATGGTGGGGGTCGGGAAGGGGGTGGGAGGGATGGTTGGGGGGGTCGGGGGTTGCGGGTGTGGGTAGGTCGGTGGAGGGGGTCGGGGGAGGTGGAGGGGGGGGTGGGCGGAGGGGGGTGGAGGGCCGTGAGGAGTTAGAAGCGCCCGATAGGGAGGGGGGTGGAGCGGAAGGTGTGGAGCCAGAGGAGGGAGTGTAGGGAGTAGACGGTAGAGCGTGGGTCGAAGGTGGGGGGTTTGTATGCTTGGTCGGAAGGAGAAGTGAGGATGTAGTAGGTGTGGAGGAGTACGTGTGTTCCGCACGACCACGCGTGTGTCGCGTCATTTTGGCGTGGGGGGATGAGGATGCGGAGGGGTCCGATGGGTGGTGGGGGTGTGGCGCTCCAAGAGGCGAGGAGTGAGAGGGAGCGCGCGAGAAGGGTGGGTGGGGGAGGGTGGTGGAGGGAGTCAATCCAGGTGGCTGAGGTGTGGGTGAGGTGGAGGAGACCAAAGTGGGAGTGTTGCCATGTGAGGGCAAGTAGAGAGTGACGGGGTGTGCGTGGGTGTGGGGGTGTGTCTATGTTAGAGAGGTTAGTCCACTGGCTCGGGTATAACTTATGGTTATGGAAGTTGTCGACTTCGGTACTGGTGATTATAGTATATGAGTCACAAGTAGTGGAGTTTTGTGTAGCGAGAGAGGTAGCAAGGGATTAAATGTCCGCGAGTTCTTGGTAACGCCCCCATTGGAAGGAGAGTACTGCGGATGAGTCAAGATGGCCGATGGGGTTGGGGAGGCCGTGCACAAGGTTAAGGTCAAACAAGTAGTTGTGTAGTTTGATGGTGCACGTGCGGGGGTTGAAGTTATGCGAGAGCGAGGCCCGATGTGAGTTGATTACAATGTGTGAGCGGATATCAGGGAGGGGGTGGTGGGGAGGGGTTGTGGGGTCGAACCTCCGGGCCGGGTGGCCCATTTGTTGTGGAGTCAGGGACGGGGGTCGGCCCTGTCGGCCGGTGGGGACTTCGAGAGGGGGTTAGGAGGTCCGGAGGGGTGTGGGTGCTCGGTGTCGGTGGAAGTCTCATCGTTGAAGTCCTCGAGAAGGTCTTTCAGATCGTAGTCAAAGTCTGCTTGGGGGGGGGGGGGGGTCTGGTAGAGGAAGGAGGGAGGACGAACGGTTCGGTGGGAGCGGGCCGAGCATCGTAAAGGTCGAGCAAGAGTTTAGTTTTGCATTTCTCGACAAGTGGATTTATTTTTAGACCTGTTTTTCTTGATTACAAATTGAAATTGTTTACAACGTGTGCCGGCAAACTGGACCGACTGTTGTCTCTCGGGCCACTCTACTTCGCCATTCAGGACTTATTAGCAAGTTGGGCCCGGGTCTCTTCGACCAGGTACACCTATCGACACACCTAGGTGCACTGTGTGTCGACGTTCCTCGGGAGTTAAAAAAACTGTAAGCAATCGCAGATTTACCACAGCCCCCCGCCTAAGCAGTAACAGTGTAATAATTTTGTAATCAAGAAAAACAGATCTAAAAATAAATCCACTTGCCGAGAAATGCAAAACTAAACTGTTGCTCGAGCTTAACGATGCACGGCCCGCTCCCACCGAACCGGGGTGCCGACCGGCCAAGCCCGGTCGGCGTTCGGGAGGGACGACGGGCCAGCCTAATCTAGCTCCCGCGTGACTTCGGTCTTGCCGAAGATAGGAGGGGAAAGGCGGGCAAAAAAACCCTCCTCTCGCGGTCGCTCGTCGATCCCGCCGCCGCATCCCGTAAACCCCGCCCCAAGGTCGTGCCGCGTCCACCGACGCGACGGTCCTCCTTGTCGAGGTCCCCCGTCACCTCGAGAACACGTGGGGGGACCGAGACACACAGACATAGAAAAAACTGTCGCTCCTGCCCCCGCGCCTGAATTTTCCCCGCTTATTTCCTCGGTTTTTCACTGTTTGGTACCCGGGTACCTGTCGGTTAGTCCGGCATGTGGCCGCACCCTCCCCCCTATGATCGCGCGTCCACCGAGCAGCCTAAGCTTTAGCGGGGGCCTCCGCGCTCACCCGGGCCCACGCTCAAGGGATCATATGATCATGTAGGTCTGTCAGGGCAGTGGGTGTCAAAGATGAGGGGGGGGGCAGGTCACCGTAGTCGGATCTGGCGGGTCTCGGGCGCCCGGAAATTATGCAAAGCCCTCCGTTTTCCGGCGGCGCCGATCCCGACGAGCACATTGCTTGTCGACGGCTAGCGAGGGCCCTTTCCTAGCGCTGCTTCCCGGCTGTCGCGTCGGTGGACCCGGCGATGACCTTGGGACGGGGTCTACGGAATGCGGCGGCGGGATCGACGAGCGACCACGCGAGGAGGGTTTTTTTTGCCTGCCTTTCCCCTCCTATCTTCGGCAAGACCGAAGTCACGCGGGAGCTAGATTAGGCTGGCCCGTCGTCCCTCCCGAACGCCGACCGGGCTTGGCCGGTCGGCACCCCGGTTCGGTGGGAGCGGGCCGTGCATCGTGAAGGTCGAGCAGCAGTTTTTAGTTTTGCATTTCTCGACGAGTTGATTTATTTTTAGATGTATTTTCTTGATTACAAAATTATCACGTTGTTACTGCTTAGGCGGGGGGCTTGTGGCAATTGCTGCGATTGCTTACAGTTTTTTAACTCCGAGGAACGTCGACACAAAGTGAAGCTAGGTGTGTCGATAGGTGTACCTTGTCGAAGAGACCCGGGCCCAACTTGCTAATAAGTCATGAATGGCGAAGTAGAGTGGCCCGAGAGACAGGAATCGGTCCAGTTTGCCGGCACATGTTGTGGATAATTTCAATTTCAATTTTTAAGGTCAAATTTGACTAACAAGTAGTTGTGTAGTTTGATGGTGCACGTGCAAGGGTTGAAGTTAGGCGAGAGTGAGGCCCGATGTGAGTTGATTACATTGTGTGAACGGATATCAGGGAGGGGGGTGTGGGGAGGGGTTGTGGGGTCGAACCTCCGGGCCGGGTGGCCCATATGTTGTGGAGTTAGGGACGGGGGTCGGCCATGTCGGCCGGTGGGGACTTCGAGAGGAGGTTAGGAGGTGTGGATGCTCGGTGTCGGTGGCAGTCTCATCGTTGAAATCCTCGAGCAGGTTTTCCAGATCGTAGTCAAAGTCTGCTTGGGAGGGGTCTGGTAGAGGAAGGAGGGTGGGGGTGTGTGGAGTGCGGTGTTGGGGGTGGAGGATGGGATGGGGTCTTGGGTGGGGGGAAGGGAGGAGTTAGGGGCTGTGTGGGGGCGAGTGGCGACTGTGCGAGGGGATTGGCCGGGGGGGGGAGTGGGAGAGGTCTTCTTGTGAGGTAGGCGGGTGTGCTTGCTTATGCAAGTAGGTGGGGTGGGTTTGAGGGCGGGGTCGGTTGGGGGTCGGGAGATGGGGGAGGAGTCCTTGGGGTCGTTGTGAGGGGGGGGAGGGGTGGTAAGGGGGAGTAAGGGGTGTGGCGGCGTGGTGATGGCGCGGGTGGGCTCGGGCAGAGGCGGAGGATGGTGTGGGGTGGAGGAGGGTGCCGAGTGGGTAGGGGTGGGGTTGGGTTGTGTGAGGGGGGTGGAGGAGGAGTCCATGGGGTCGGTTGTGTCTTCAGTAATGGTGGGAAGAGGTGGGGGATGGAGGGGGTAGTGTGTTGGTTGAGGGAGGGGTCGGCCGGGTTGGGGTTGGCGGGGGCGGTGGATGGTTCCGGGGAGGTGGAGCGGCGTTTTCGGGAGGGTCAGGGATGCGTGAGTTGGAGGAGGGGGGGGGGAGGATGGGGGCGAATTGGATGTCGGGGAGGGAGTCAAGATCGAGGGGGCATCCATGTATGTATCCAGCAGGGAGCCGTCCGCCGGTTCAAGCTGCCAAGACATGTAGGTGTCAGTGGTCTGCAAGCGGCGAGTCCAAGCGAGGAGAAGAGAGGGGGGGTTGCGGAGGAGGGCTTTGTCTTATGTGAGGGTGAGTTAGGGGGGGTGGTGGTAAAGATTGGGTCCGTGATGCGGAACCTACCAAAGGTGGAGTAGTGGTGAGGAGTGATGTATAGGGAGTAGGTTGTGTGGATAAGGGTTCCGCAGTGCATGTAGGCGGGGTGGATGGGGGATTGTGGCAGTGCCGTTGGTGGAGATAAGGATGCAATACATGTCGGTGGTGAGGGAGATTTGGATGCCGGTGGCGATGTGGGGGGAGGGGGGGGGGGGGCGGGATCGGAAATAGGAGCCATTGGGGAATTTTTTAGGGAGGTGTGGTGTGTGTGAGGTCGATTGTGGAGGGTGAGGGACTGTCACGGTGGTTGTGTAGTTGTGCAGACTCACTTGCAGTTTGGTGGCGGAGTATGGAAAGCCAGTGTGAAGGGGGAATGGTGCCGTTAGCCGTGGGGCAAGGAAAGGATTGTGAGTGGGGGGATTGAATGAGGATAGTGGTGAGGCATGTGTTAGTCCATGAGGTGCATGGGCCATGTCAAGTGAGAGGGGGGGGGGGTGACGGTGATGGTGTGAATTTGGGGAGTGGGGGGTATTGTGTACATTTATGAATGAAGTGTGACATGAAATTGTACAGGGCGTGAGTGTGAAAGGATGGGGTTAATGGATAGGTGGATGACATTATTTACCCGGAAGGAGGGGGGGTCGTCCTCGATCTGCACTAGATCTCGGACATGTTGGAGGGCATTAGCGAGCTAGAGATAGAGTTGCGTGGGCTCCGGGAGGTCGTCCACGCGGGGGATCGGGGTCGTGGAGTGGGCGCTCCAGTCGGAGGTGAAGTCCGACGCCATGCGATCATAGCACCTTAGTGGAGGGCATGTATCAAGGGAACGACTTCTGGGCCATAGAGATGAATGAACAGGGGGGAGCTGATTTTGACTCGGCGGCCTGAAACTACGGGGATGTGAACAGCTCGGAGGATCTGAATTTTCTGTTGTTTCAGGGTGGTGGTAAGGTGGGGGATAGCGGCGGCGCGGGGTGGGGCTGGACCACCCGATGAGAGTTCACGCTTGCGTGAAGCGAGCACGTACAACATACCTACCGTTGAGCATGAGGTGGGAATGCTCAGGCGGACTTCTTGGTAGGCTGTCGATAGTTCGGTAGTAAGGGGGGTGTGTTAGAGTTGGGAACGGATAGTTACACGGAGGTCGTGCCGGCCCCACAGGGGGGCCGGCTGTGGTGACTAGAGAAGTGGGAAGAGAGAGATGGCGGCCGGCGAAGGCACCGGCAGGGCCGGCCGACCGCCACTAATAGGGAATAGAGTACCGCTAATAGCATAACACTAAGTACTAGAATGACAAATAGCTACCTTGTACATAAGTACTATGCAACGGGATGCTAGTGCTAACACCCCCCCTCAAGGTAGCCGAGGTCTTGACGTCGTCCTAGCTTGCGTTGAGGAAGGTGCCATCTTGGTCGAAGGTGAAGTGCTTTATCGTGTGCCTCAAGCCGGGTAGGTGTAACGACATGCGCTCACAAGAACGTGCCGCTACCGGCAAGTTGCCGATATGAAGCGGTTCCAAACGTACTGCGTAATGTACTATTCTGACATGTAGCGGGAAAAACTGTCCACGGGAGAATTAGCCGACGCATGAGAGCGACCGGCGAGGAAGAAGCACAGCCAACAAGGCCGTTAGGAGCGTGTAGGCACGCAAAAAAATAGACGGGCCCTCTTGTTGACTCCGTCCCCTTTTTCGCCGTGGGAAAGTTAAGCTCCTCGCTAAGTAAGGTAAGCGTTGCGGCATTGCCTCGGGAAAAACAATAACAATACTAATTAAAGTACGCACGGGCCGAATTTTCGCGGGTCGATCTGAAAAACCAGATCCAGTCGAGAGCATCGGTAGGCGGAAGGCTAGGTGAGACTGAAAGTTGGGTGGGGCAAGCGTGGCGCCGGGCGCTTTACACACGCTCTTCTCCTTTTTACGTGGGAGATGGTAGGACAGTCGCGGACAACCAGCTCGAAGGCGAAGCGTGGGGTCGGTGGGACGATGAATTACTAGCGTGGCGCCGAGCGCTTTACACACGCTCTACTCTTTTTTACGTGGTAGTAGGTAGGACTAGCGTGGCGCCGAGCGCTTTACACACGCTCTTCTCTAGTGTAACTTGGTGGAGGGCCCGTAACCTATTAGAGTTGGGAACGGATAGTTACACGGAGGTCGTGCCGGCCCCACAGAGGGGGCGGCTGTGGTGACTAGAGAAGTGGGAAGAGAGAGATGGCGGCCGGCGAAGGCACCAGCAGGGCCGGCCGACCGCCACTGGTAGGGAATAGAGTACCGCTAATAGCATAATACTAAGTACTAGAATGACAAATAGCTACCTTGTACATAAGTACTGTGCAACGGGAAGCTAGTGCTAACAAGGTGCGATCATGTTGAGGAGGCACGGCATTGTGTTGGGTTCGAGTAACGGAGGCCGTCTAGCGAGTGCGATAGGTGAGTTCCCGACCGATTATATTTCTCACGCGGGCCGGGTGGTCGGTCAGTGCGTGGACTTTTTCGAGAAGCCAACGTCGAGCGATCGAGCAAGCGCAAAGGAGCATGTGCGACGAGTGCGGCGAATCCGGGAGGAACACGCCGTGGAGCCAAAAACTGGTACGTTCAATGGGGCGGTGGAGTACTGGCATGTGAGGAGGTAGGAGTCGATCGTGCGGGCGGAAAGGTTAGCGGCCCGTTTTAGGTCAGATTAGGGTTGTGGAGCAGCGAGGACCAGGGGTGCTTGGAGACCCACGCCCGGGGTGGCTTCCAGCGGCGACCCCATGCCGTGTGCAACGGTGGGGAGTTGCGGAACTGTAAGGAAGGGGGCAAGCGGGTGGCCCACCAGCCGGCTCCGGGGGCTGAGGTGGTCGTCGGCAAATTGGGGCTATGGTCGATCCCTGAGTAGGACCTCCTTGTAGGATCCCGGAAGTTTAGAGGGCAGAGAAATAGTGGTCGACTAGTAGTAGACAATGTTTGGGTTATGAAGGTTGTGTGTGTCAGTTGGAAGTATGGCTGGAGTGGTTAGCGTGTGTTGGCGGCACACGACCATGTCAGATGGGACATGAGTTTGTTTCCCGTAGGCGTCGGGTGTGAACGTCCGGACGCTCGGAGGGGCGCGTGGTGGTGCGCCGTATCCGTGGGCGGTAGTGTTTTGTAAGCAATGGAGCTCGGAGGGGTACCGTAGTATCGAGTGTTGTACACTGTGTGTTTGTGAAGCGGGTGGCACGGAACCCTTCTGGTGCATTGAATTCAAATGAGGGAAAGTTGCGCCTTGTTGTGTATACCGTCTGGTGTGACAACGGATTGACTGACCTGGGTGAGCTATGCTCGGTTGGGGAGAGGTGATCGGTGCCCGTTGTCCAACGGGCCTTGTGACCACTAGTTTGTCGCTCATAGGGAGGCCAAGCCCGGAGCGAAGACGGTCGGCGTTGCTCATCAGAGCTACATACCCATCCCTTTATTTCGGGCCATTACTACTTTAGTAGTACTTTGGAATTAATATTGTCTTTAGCGACGGTAGGATGCGTTTTTTCACAAGGTAGCTATTTGTCATTTAGTACTTAGTGTTATGCTGTCGCGGTGTAGGGCAGAATTAGCGGGGGGGGAATTGGGGGGGTGGTGGAGGGTGTTCAACCACGAGCTCGGGACGCAAGGGCTCGCGGTGCGCATCGGGACGGCGCTGTGCGACGGCGGGGTCGCCAACAGGAGCTGCAGCGGTAGCAGCAGCGAAGACCGACTGTGCGTCCGGTGGGGCGTAGCCAGGCTGGGGATGCACAAGCAGGGGGAGGGTGTGCACGTCGTGGCTGTCCCGAAAGGGCTCGAGCTGAGCATCGTGGCGGCGCTGAGCGGCAAGGGGGTGCGGATTAGCATTTAGCAACCGCAGCAGGAAGAGCAGCAATGGCGGCCGCCCGCGAGTCGAGGTAAGCTTCAAGGAGCATCATTTGCTCAAGACGCAGCGCGATAATACCCTGGGTGGGATCGAAATTGCTCTGCTGAGAGCCTGGGTCAAGGGAATCAGGAGGCGAAACATGCGGAGAGTCGGCAGAGCGAGTTTTGGGCGCCATTTCGACAGAGGGCGAAAAAGAAAGAGCTGAATAAAAAACAGGCAGCGGTAAAAACCGCTAGCGGGACTCATGCCTAACAGTGGTTTCAGAGAGACAGCATGATGCCCGCCGACCCCTCGGCCTGTAGCCCCGGGGTGTCTCAAAGCACCTTGTTGTATCCTCCACCCAATGTGGGGCACAAGTCGAGGCCAAGGCCAGGACAGGTGGAGCGCTGCGCTGGCGGCTGAGTCTCTAAGATAATATAAAAATAAAAAAGGTAAGCTACGGCTGGCGTGCAACATGTGGATGCGTATTCACCCGATAGTGCGCCCCCCCGTTCTCCAGCTTGGACTTGTGTGCACCCTGTCCACACACGACGAGTGCGTCGGTGTGGGTGGCTGGCTATCGCCGTCGAGTGGCTGACTTAAGAGGGGTGGTGGCGGGTTTTAAATCGCAGTTTATACGGGCGATACCGCCGACTACAAGTGGAAAGTACAAGGTTTCTATAGAAACTTGCCTTCTGCGGGAGGGCTGTCGATCGCAGCTCGCCGAACCAGGTTATCGCGCGTGAGTGACGTGAGGCGGGGGCCCATAACCTATTGAACCATGCAAACACAATTAGTGTGGAAGATAACTTACGCAAACGTAGTTACAGTCACAGTCCCGCAAACGGAACAGTTACGGCGACAACCAGCCTAGAGGCGTGGTGTCGGGACAACAGAAGTAGTAGTGTGAGGGTTGTAGCCTAGCGACAGCTCTGTACCGAGTCAAACAGTTTATCGGTATGTCCGATCTAGACATGTACTAATCATATCTAGAGTAGCTTACAGTAGCTATCTGCAACTAATACGTATGCGGTATTACTTACAACACTCCCCTGCAGGTAGCTACGGGGTGAAGCGTTGCATTGGGTCTTGTCCTCCAAGGATCGCACTTCGGTGTCTTGCCAGTGCATGTCCTGGGAGGAGTTTGGTGAGCATGTCAGCCACATAGTAGTACTCGGCTTCACACGTGGATGGAGCCACACTTCTTCTATTGTCCCGACACCACGCCTGTAGGCTGGTTGTCGCCGTAACTGTTCCGTTTGCGGGACTGTGACTGTAACTACGTTTGCGTAAGTTATCTTCCACACTAACTGTGTTTGCATGGTTCAATAGTTAGCGGTACTCTATTCCCTATCAGTGGCGGTCGGCCGGCCTTGCCGGTGCCTTCGCCGGCCGCCATCTCACTCATGTCACTTCTCTAGTCACCACAGCCGGCCCCCCTGTGGGGCCGGCACGACCTCCGTGTAACTATCCGTTCCCAACTCTAGCATGTTATGGGCCCTCCACCAAGTTACACTAGAGAAGAGCGTGTGTAAAGCGCTCGGCGCCACGCTAGTCCTACCTACTCCCACGTAAGAAAGAGTAGAGCGTGTGTAAAGCGCTCGGCGCCACGCCAGTAATTCGTCGTCCAACCGACACCACGCTTCGCCTTCGAACTGGTTGTCCGCGAATGTCCTACCATCTCCCACGTAAAAAGGAGAAGAGCGTATGTAAAGCGCCCGGCGCCACGCTCGCCCCACCAAAATTCCAGTCTTACCTAGTCTTCAGCCTACCGATGCTCTCGACCGGATCTGGTTTTTTAAGACCGACCTGCGGAAATTCGGCCCTTGCGTACTTTAATTAGTATTGTTATTTTTTTTTCCCGAGGCAACGCCGCAACGCTCACCTATCTTAGCGTGACCTCTCCCAACTCCTTGGCATGCACATCACCCGCAACCGCTCAGCCCGCACCATCTCGCCGGATCAGTCTAAATATCTACGTGACATCCTCGCCAAGTACAACATGATCGACTCTAAGCCATCGTCCCTCCATATGGACCCCGGCTTCCTCTCCGGCCTCGCGCACATGGCGTCCCCCCCCTCTTCCTTACCGGGGTGGCTAAGGACGTCTACCCGAGCCTCTTGGGCAGTCTCCACTACACGGCCGTTTGCACGCGTCCCGATATCACCACGGCGTTGAGCATCCTTGGCTCCGCCCAAGCATCCCCCGTGGACGCTCACATGCATGCCTTGAAGAAGCTACTTCGATACCTCCATGGCACCATCGACATGCGCTTGACGTTGGGGGAGGCACGGACAACATTCTCCAATTTTCATGCTTTGCCGACGCCGATTGGGCAAACGACAGCAGTCCCCGCAAGTTGCGTTCGGGCTATCCCTTCACCCTCAGACGCGGGCCCATGAGCTACAAGTCCAAGCAACTGACTTGTGTGGCCCAATCCACTTGTGAAGCCGAGTACTGCTCTGCGGCTTACGCCACCACGGAGGGACTCCACCTCCGCCAATTTATGAGGGAGATCTTCAACGCCCCCATCACCGAAACCACCACCATATGGGAGAACAATCAAAGCGCCATCGCGAACTCCCAGAATGTCTTGGTCAACGAGAAGACTAAACACATCGGTATGAAGTGGGACTTCCTCAAGGACCACGTGCCTGGAGCAAGGAACCATCAAGTCGATGTACCTCCCCATTGACCAAATGGTGGCTGATATGTTCACCAAACCACTACAAGGACATGCACTGACAAGACGCCGAAGTGCAATCATGGGAGGAGCAGACCCAATGCAACGCTTTATCCCGTAGCTACCTTTAGGGGGGTGTTGTATGTAATACATCTAGTTACCAAGCTATTCTAGATGTGATTAGTACATGTTTAGATCGGACATACCGATACTACATTTGACTCGGTACAAAGCTGTCGCTAGGCTACAGCTCTAGCACTTTTGTTGTCCCGACGCCACGCCTCGGGCTGGTTGTCTCTATGACTTTCTTACTTGCGTGACATTGGCTACCTATGCGTTAGTTACCTTCCATACTGAACGTGCTTGCACGGTTCAACACACTGCCCGCCAAATATGGTCCCCGGCCGCATTGATGCCCCACAAGATGATATTATGGTGGATGCTTTTTTGGACTTTCGCATTGCCCACTCGCCGGACCGCAGCCAACGCGGACCACGCCTTGAATTTCTCACGCATTGGGACGGCTGTGATCCCAAACATGACTCTTGGGAGCCTTTGCCAACCTCAAACACGTGGAGGCGCTTCACGACTTTGCACGCTCCAACAACGGGAAGCGCGTCACAACAACTCCCATCTTTTTGGGGCGGGGTAGGAATGTCAGGTCTACATCAACTCCCTCATGGAGCGCCACAACCGCGGACGCTTGGGGGCCCTCACCGCGGACTTTGGTCACAAACCCATCAAATCATTCGCATCCCCCACACCCACCACACCCCTCTTGACTGTTATCCCCCTCACCCCACCCACATGCCCATCCTCCTTGTTGCTGCTGACGAAGGCCTCTCGCCCGACTCACTAACCTCGTGCCTTGCTATCCTCCCCACTGAGATCCCCCCCCCCCGCGCTGCGACCCCCTGCACACAAACCCGACTTCATCCGACTCTTCGAACCTCGATACGTCGGTCACACGAACGGTCGCCGCCGATACTCATCGATTAAAAGATTCAGATAGGAGAATGGAAGTACTGCACGGACCACAACCACTCCCACACAACTCAATCGATTCGCGCCAAATACGCCCCCCTCGCCAATGCCATCCGCCAGCACTAACCGGGTACCGAAGTCGACATCCTTCCCATCGTCATGAGCCGCACGGGTACACCGCACTCATCCACCATCACAAGTCTCACCTCTCTTCTCACCCTCCGCACTGACCCTCTTGACAAATTCATCTCGAAAGCACGACTCGACACATCACCCATCATTGCACTGCTCCACACGCATACTATCCAATGGCTGTATCATCTCCTACTCATCTCATGCATCAAATTCCGCACAACCACTCGCCGCGCTTCCGCACACTGCACCTACGCACGTCCCTAACTGTACGCCACCATCACCACGCATCGCACACTCCCCGGGGGGGGGGGGGGGGGGTAAAACCCCCCAACACACTTTGAAGAGGTTGGATTTAGGCGGTTAAAGGTCTAGCCTTGACTTGTGAGCTTCCTAAATTGTTTACATATCCCTCCGTAGGACTTCTAATGGACACATGTGTACGCTAGACTCCGGGGGAGTCTTGGCCCTCCACCTATAGGTGTTCGCTATAGGTGTTCGCCGCTCATTTGCGATGCGATGCGATGGGTTCATATACACAATATGTTCCTATCGGGTACCGACTTTTGGCGGTACTTGGATAAGGCGTACACCTCCGTTCCGGGAAGCGGCGGCTCTACCCCCCATCATGCCATTCCGTGTGTACATGGATTAACAGGTTATGGGCCCTCCGTGTTTACGTGGGGTTTACTAGGGCACCGGCCGGAGTTTGTCCATTAAGGGGGAGTGTTTACATATCCCTCCGCAGGACTTCTAATGGACACATGTGTACGCTAGACTCCAGGGGAGTATTGACCCTCCACCTATAGGTGTACGCTATAGGTGTTCGCCGCTCAGTCGCGATGCGATGCGATGGGTTCATATACACAATATGTTCCTATCGGGTACCGACTTTTGGCGGTACTTGGATAAGGCGTACACCTCCGTTCCGGGAAGCGGCGGTTCTATCCCCCATCATGCCATTCCGTGTGTACATGGATTAACATGAATGGCATTGTTGGGAGGGCTCAGAGACAGCAACCGGCGCATGCGGTACAAGTTGTAAACCGGCGCATACGGCACATGTTGTAAACAACTTCAATTTCAATTTCAATAAGGTATACATCAAGACATAACCATTACCAGGCATGCAGCCTTGCATTAGCCAAATACAACCTTCTACATAATACATCATACCCATCATTAGTAACTATGACTCCAGCCTAAGTTTTGCGATCATATCTCTTGTGCTCAGCATTAGTGACACTCATACAATGCCACGACAACAACCAACCCATCTACGGCCCATATTAACAAGTTAACATCATGATTCGTCGGTATCTAGCATGCCCTCAGCCAAGTCAACCGCGTGTAAGACATCGGAAGGACCAACAACTGATTTAACATGACTTTCTGCTAACAATATTCTCCTCGTCTTTGCCAAAAGTAATCTAATTTACTTACAGAGTAGCTAAATCTAACAATGGGCTCTCAGCGACATACATTCTTTTTCGGTGCGCATGTAAAGCGCACGCCTAATACGCGAAAGGTCGCGGGCTCGAAATCCGCTGAGTCCATTTTTGGTATTTAGGCGTGTCACGGCCCAAGATGTACCCTCACCTTCCACATATATCGAAGTTTATATTTATTCCAACACCAATGCGATGGAGTACATAAGAACTAGATGGGCTACATACAACGCGTAGGCTTACCTTTCTCTCCACCGGATGGCCTCATCGGACCCGTTGTAGTTATACCCAGCAATGGTTGCCCGCCACCTTTGGTAACCTCCATCACATACAATCCATGCATTGTACATACATTGGCAGTGCATGCCTTGTGTTAGAATCATGCTAGTGAACACAATGCGCGCAAGCATACCATAGTATATATGGAGCCGGTGTTATACTTGACATTGTGTATGACGCACCCATATGGTCGTACATTGAATAACTAAACCTCAAATACATGTTGTCATATCTCACGGCCCGGACGGTAGGGTCTGTCCTAACAATGTAATTTGTCGTTTCTAGCACCCATGATAGGGCCATGCACATACATAACACGACGGGCATGATCGCATGTGACCTTGTATACCACTGTCGGATAGATCTCCTTCCCTTTGTAGGCCGGCACACTCGGGGCATTGCAGTTGTCCTACTTGAAGTGCACTCCGTCCATACTACCCACGCATCCAAGCAGCCCGAGCACGGAGTACACAATCTCCACACTCGCTAGTTGTGATGTGTCGTTGGGCATGTGCACATAGTCATAGGAATATTCTTCTAACATCCACCCGGTAAATTTGTGAAAAACATTTTCAAGCACATGTTGGAAGATGCCACGCTCCAACCTCATGCCATCCATAGGACAGCCCAACGCCATAACCCTCACCGACATAAAGACATCGAGTGTGAGAGGTGTAGGCGGAGCACGCTTTTCTTTTCTTTGCGGCCTAGCATGTCGTCGCGGAATTTGCCCGAGTCGTAAGTGGCTTCCACTATGTCCCGATACAACTCGAAAGGGAATCGGAAAGTCCGCCGGAAGTCTTTGTACATGGTGATGTCGACGTCGCCCGCCCACTTGCCAGCTTTGTTGAGGTACTCGGTCTCGTACATGCACGGCGACTCCTTTGTACGCATCCGCCATGCCTTGATGCCTATCAGTCACGCCCTCCTCGGTTTGCCCTTAATTTTTCCGGGGCAACGTCCTTCACGGCCGCCATGAGGCAACGCTCGCTCATTAGCCACTTCCGAACGCTCATGCGACCGACGCCTTCTCATGTACCAATACCCTACGGTAGTGGCTGCAAGCGCACATAGTTCCCGGCGGAGGGGTCTGTACGTCCGTGCCCATCACCACATATGGCGTGTGCGGAGCGGCATTCACGAGTGTTGCCAAGCCGGGAAGCAGCAGGGCCACGGCCCTTACAAACGTGATGCGCCTCAAATTATGCATCGTGGAACGGGCGCGGCTGCGGGTACGTGTGTGTGAGACTGTGTTTGCGGCTCGATGGCTGCGTAGAAAAGGCCGTGGGAGCCCAATATAAGGTCCGTATGTACTGCGGTTCGAGCCGCGCACCGGCCTTATACCGGAAACCGCCGCGCCGAACACGGCTCATCGTGATCTTTTCGTCTCGCGATCCATGTACAGGTACCGGCCGAGCCGTGTTTCTGCGAGCCGTGCACTATTTTCTAATTTGAACGAATCCTTCAGTCAGGGGCACTGTTCCCCTCTAGGGATAGCTTCATATCAAAAAATCCGACGCGGCATGCCGACGTACCAAAACGGACCAAAACATACCAAACGTACAACCACGTACCAAAACGTACCAAACGTACAACCACGTACCAAAACGTACCAAATGTACCGGCAGAAAATATCGTGCATTGCTCGTCATATCTTCAGCTATTGACAGTCCGTTATTCGGAACATTTTTCCGCATTTTCAGGGATTTACCCTAGGGCACGTTTTGCCAAAGATGTCAGCTTGCTTACAATTTGGCCAAAAGACACCCACAGACAGGGTCTGGGGGTCAATTAGCGCAGGATTATAGGGATGGGTGGGTGGGTTCGCAGGTGATGGGGTCATGGTTGGGTCAATATATTTGCCTTCGGTCACAGAGCTGTTCTTGGCCCAGCCACCCATAAATTTGATTACGGGGAGGGGCGCGCCGATGCAGCTGGCAGCGGACGCCGCGCCTTTCCGTAGGCTGTGCGACGTCCATTTAAAGCCGGCGGGCGCGGACGAGTGGACTGTGAGGAGGGCGAGGGAGAGCCAGGTGGAGATGGTGGACGCGGCACCCCAATCGGCGGAGGGTTCTGCAGGTGAGAAACTCCAGAAAGCGAGCGGGGGTGGCTTGCTGTAGAATTTATTGCAGAATGTAGTTCGCTGTTCCGTGTAATAGTCGAGCAGGTCTGCCAGGACGGGGTTGGCGGAGATAGGGATAGCGATAACCTGTTTTTCGCTGGCGTCGCGGCGCTGGTCGCCTTTAGATTTCCTTATGAACAGGCAGATTTGCTGCGAAGGTCTGTCGACGATTAGGTCGCCTGTTTGGCAACGGGCGCCAGTTTCGGCCCGGCAGAAAAAGGTGTAATTGACGCACACCGCGAGGCAAGCTCGAAAACGTTGCAGTTGGGAGAGCGCTGCGGGTGTCCACGGAAGGGTGAGGTGTAGCGTGTCGGCGGCCTGTAAGATGTTGAGGGCGACGGGCGCGGGTAGCGGAAGGCGCGTGGTGGCGGGGATGAGGCGGTGCTGCAGGATTTCGAGGCCACGCCGGGCGTCCGCCAGGAGGTCGCCCACCGCAATAGGTTGGCGCTGGTGGTCTCGAAAGAACTTGTTGACAGCAGAGAAGTAGGGTTGCAGGGAGCTTGCGGCGACCGTGCCGAGCAGGGCTAGCCACGCGGTGTAGCGTACCATGGTAGCGGGAGTGGCCTGTAGGGGGGCGATATTTTCCTGTGTGCAAAAAATAAAAAATTGCCGCAGCGCGCTGTCGTAGCTGGAGTACGTCGAGGGCGCTAGGGAGTTGCTGAGTAGAGCGACCGCCGTAACCCCTAGCTTGTCAGTTCCTAGGAGGTCTTGGAAAGTTTCAGCCAGATTGGCGGACCAGGGCGCCGGTGCTGCTTCGAGGCGTAGGCCGTAGCGGGGCTGTCCTGTACGCAGAGGCGGCACGCGCTGTACAGGGGCGTTTAATTGTACCGGGCGAAGCGCCCGTCCAATCGCTCCGCGTCGGGTGTAGAGCCAAGAAGGGGTTAGAGACGAAAGGCCACGATGCTCCACGCGGGAGGCCCGACCCCCTCGGGCTTGCCGCGCCTGCCGGGAAAGAATAGGTCGCGTGCCGCTGGGAAGTGTAGCGTTTCGGTGGCCAATCGAGCGAACGCGTGGTACCACGGTTTGTTGGGCCAAAAGGGGGCGATGACCGTGGCCGAGGCTTGAGCTTGGGCGAGTTTGGCGGCGAGGGCAGGGAGGGCAGACCAGGGCGGGTTGCAGTAGTTGTTTTCTCTGCGCCACGCGTCGTCGGATAGGCGGAGGCTGTCGACGTCCTCGCACAGTGGGTCGCGCCAGCGGGCGTTGAAGCGGGGGAGCTGCGCGTTGAGCATAGACGCGAAACGGTCGATCGTGTGAGGCCCCCACCGGCGTTGCAGGTGGGTGAAAATACGGGGGTTGAGCTGCCAGTCCTCGTAGTCCAACTCGCGGCTTAGCTTGTCGGCCCATATGTTGGCCGCCGAGCGGATGTAGCGCGGCCGGATGTTGATGTCGTTGCTGTCGAGGAGGTACCATAGGCGACGGAGTTCGGCCATCATGGCGGGCGAGCGCGAGGTGAGCTTGGTGAGGGCGGCGACTACAGCCGTGTTGTCCTCGTGTAGGAGGACTTGCCGGCCTCGGAGTTGGGGTAGAAAAGATTCCACCGCGTGTCGCACCGCTCGAAGTTCCTTCCACGTAATGTGTTGATGGCGGTCGGTAGCGCTCCAAAAGCCCCGGGCTTGATAGTTGGAGTCCTCGTTTAGAACGGCACCCCAACCGTAGGCGCTCGAGTCGGCGTGGAGGTAGGCGGTCTCGATAGGCTTGTAGATGGACCGGCCGTTGTGTTGAGTGGGGACCGTGCGCCACCACTCGAGGTCTCGGCGTAATTGGTGGGTGAGGCGGACGCGTCCGCCCCACCCAACCCGTGTGGCTAACACGTCGTGGAGTTCGCGCAAAAAGAAGCGCGCGGGGGCGATTGCGAGGTAGAGGAACTGTGCTTTTCCGGCGAAAGCCGCAAGGTGGCGTGTAGGAAGCCATCGGGCGTTGGAAGCGGCTCGTCCGAGTAGGGAAGAGGCTTGTTGCGCGAGCTGGTGGAGTTTTGCGGGCGGGGCGCGAAACATGCCGTGTTGGAGGTCCACCGTTAATCCCAAATGGTCGCCCACTTGAGTCGGTGTCCAAACGCCTTTCTTGGGGTTGCGTTCGAGGCCGAGGGTGTCGAGGAGGGCTTGGACGCGCTGTCGCAGTAGGAGGGCGTCCGCGTAGGAGTCGGCGAGGAAAAGGAAGTCGTCCATGTAGGGGAGTAGTCGGGTCCCACGCCATCGCGCGTTTCGGAGGAAGCGCTTTGTAGGGCGGCGACTGTGGGGGGGAGTAGCCGCCGGCATCGGTTGCGGAGGGCGTCGTAGGTGGTTTGTGAACACCTGAGTTAGCTTGCAAAAGTAGTAAGCCGAACCCGACCAGCCCATGGGAAGGCATGCTAGGCGCCATAGCGTGCCGCGGTAGTTGACCGTGAAGAAGTCTCGGTCTTCCTCCCGGATGCCAAGGGTGTAGTACCCGTCGGCAAGGTCGAGGGAGACGAAGTAGTCGCCCGGACGCGAGAGGTGACGTAGGTGCTTGAGCGTCTCGCATGTCATGGTGAAGGTCGAGCAATAACGGTTGAGTTCTCGAAGGTCGATAATCAAACGCCATTGGTTGCACCCGGGTTTTGGAACTAAAAACATCCGGGAAACGTAGCGAGGGTTGTCCGCCCGCTCCCAAGCACCGCAAGCCTCGAAGCGGGGAAGCTCCGAGTTTAGAAACTCGAGTTGGGCCGGCGTCGCGTCGAGCATAGAGATGCCGTGGTTGAAGGGCTTGGGGCGTAGGCCGTGTTTGAATTTCACGCGGACGCCATGGCGGATCCAGTTTAGGACTTGGCCGCTCGCGCCGATGCGCTCCCACTCCCGCCATCTTCGACGCACGCGGTGGCGCATGTAGGAAGACGTCGGGGAGCAGGAATCGGCGCGGCGGGCCACACCGTCATTTCTTGGTCGAGGGTTTAGCCGGGTCGGTCGGCTTGGGTGGCGCGGTGGCGCGGGCTGCCGCTGCTGCTGCTGCTGTGGCTTTGCGTTTGTCGGCGGCGGCCTTGCGGGCTCGTGCGTCGGGGCCGGGAGGCCTATCCGGGGTGACTTTTGCGAAGGCAGCACCGGCGGCGGCCTTGCTGGCGGCGTGTAGGCTGACTTCCAGCGTGCGGTCGACGAACGCTTGGCGAAGCGCATCCAATGTGCCGGAGACCGCGGTAGGGCGCGGTCGGCAAAAGCGTTCGTGGGCCAGTTCGGCAAAGACGCGGTCCGCATCCGTGCTCGTTTGTCAGCCCTTGGTGAGGCGGAGGAAGCCCAATCTAGTACGGGCGGCCTCCTCCGTCGCCATGTGGGTGCGATGACCCGCTCGGATGAGGGTAATCGCTGCCGCCTGCTCTGTCGATAAAGGTGTGCCTTGCGACAGCGTGTCCAGAGCCTCGCCAATTGCCGCGTTGGCGCAGCTGTCGAAGAAGGCATAGCACCCGATGTGTAGGTACTCGTCGTAGGCGGCCTGGGTGCGTTTGTCGCTTAGAGCGCGGGCGGTGTCGTCTGTGAGAGTCCACAGACGTGGCTCTTCGACGTCTCGAGGGGGACGTTCGAGGCCGGCTGGGATGACTTCGCCGTAGTAGGTGAAGTCGACGAAATCGGTCGCGGAGGGATCGGGTTCGTCGTCGAGCAGGTCGATAGGTGGCTCGGGGGCCTCCTTACCACCCTCCGTCGCTGTGGTCGCGTCGGTGGGAATGGACTGTTGTTGATCAGTAGCAGCAGGTGTGGCTGTCGTCTGTCGGAGCTGGGCGAGTAAGGCAGCGTTAGCCGCCAAAAGCTGCTCAGTAATCCGTTGTTCCGATGCCAAAACCGCCGTACGAATCTGTTCGGTTGTGCGTTGTTCGAGTGTGGTAGCGTGAGGGTCGGCCGCTGCGGCGGATGTAGACTGCTCAGGCTGCATAGTGGGGAACTGCGTAGCTGAACGAGGGGAAGTGTCGCGTGACGCTCGAGTGCGCATGGGACGAAAAGGTAAAACTGACACCCTGCTCGACTGCTAGAGTCGAGACTGCATTCGCGCGAAGCCTAGATTGGCTGAGCGCGAAAGCAGAGAGTGCCTAGGCTCGTGGCTAGCTACGGCTTATAAGGCACGGGCTAGCTAGAGCTGACCGTTGGGGAAGTCGTTGGTCGTTGGCTGTGTCTAACTGCTCGGGCAAGGTGGTTGCCCTGCAGGTGAGACGCGCCGATATTAACGGTAACAGTAACCGCTAGAGTTACTGTCCCGTACACATGATATTGGATATGCAAACCTCTAGATTCAAATCAATCTGACCATAAGAAACGTGTTGGCTTTGATATAATAAAATAATAGCCGATTGCTATTTCCGATACAGTAGTAGTATACAGTATCAAACAGATATACTTACTTATATAACTCAATTATGTACAAATATCTCTCTCCCTCTCCTGCTTATGTGCTTGTGTTCCTTTCTTTTTACTGGTTGATACTTTCTTTGGAAACAAATAATGAATCCAAATAGTATTATTTGTGACTTATATAACTTATAGAACTTATATAGTGATCATACAGAAATACTTACTTGCATGACTT
>JAPMLY010000502.1:0-25000 GCA_026401115.1 Tetraselmis chui
TATTGGGCAGGTGGGGGATATTTACCCAGAAGGAGGATGGGTGGGAGTGTCGGACTCGATCGGGGTGGGAGTGTCCAACGGCTGGAGGGCGTCCGCGAACTGGAGGATGAATTGAGCCGGCTCAGGTAGGTCTTCGATTCTGCATTGGGGGTGGGTCGTGGGGGCCGATCCGGCAGAGGTGAGTGCGATCGCGAGGTCGGAGGTGAGTAGGTCATGTAGTAGAGCGACTGATTCTTGGCCGGTGATACCGGGGAAGAGGGGGGAGCGGAATTTCACCCCTCGGCCTGAAACTTCAGGATCTGAGGCATCGCGTAGAAAGCGAATTTTCTGCTGTCTTAGTTTATTCGGGAGCGAAGGGGAAGAGGCTGCAGAGGGGGGCATTGGACCGGCCGAACGGAATTCACGCTGGCGTGAAGCGAGTTGGTACAAGAGGCCTACCGCTATACATGAGGTGGAAAAAACGAGGCGAATTTCTTGAAAGCACGTACGCAGATCGTATGGTAGGGGAGTGGTATCGTCGCATTTCGGTGCTGTGGGGTGGCATGTGCGGGTGGTGTTCGCGGTCCATCGAGTGTGGTGGGCGAGTTCCCGTCCGATTATATTTTTAATGCGGCTGGGGAGATCAGTGAGGTCTTTGAGGCACTCGAGGAGCCAGCGGCGGGCCATCGAGCAGGCCGACGTGATCGGATCGGGGTGGGTCGGATCCGGCAAGAAGACGCCGTGGATCCAGAAGCGAGAAAGGTGGGAGGGGGTGGTGGAGTACTGGCATGTAAGGAGGAACGAGTCGACCATACGGGTGGAGAAGTCGTCGGCCTGTCCCATGGCCATGGTTGACCGGGGGGGAGTTAGGACCAGGGGGGTCTGGAGTCCACGACGGAGAGGGAGGGGGTCCAGAGCTGTGCCCAAAATGTGTTGGGGGTGGGTTAGTTGGGAGGCGGTGAGAAACGGGGTCAGTGGGTGTCCTGCGAGTTTGTTCCTGGGGTGGTAGAGGTCCGTGTAGCGACCTTGCGGCGGGGGATCCCTCAGAAGCGCATGCCTGTAGGTGGGGGGGGGGGGGGGGGGGGTAGGGGTCGAAGACATAGCGATCGAGCAGGATTCCGAGTGGTGGAGATTAATAGTGGAGTTGAGTGTGGATTTTCAAGTAGGTTTTTGAGAGTATTGCACGTGTTGGCTGCACGCGACCATGCCCGATGGGACCTGGGTTTGGTGGATGTTGGCGGCGGACAGAGACGTCCGGACGCTCGGAGGGGCGCGATGTGGCGCGCCGCCATCCGGGGAAGAGGCTTTTTGTAAGCGATGTGTGTTTTTGGTGTGTCGCAGTACTACGGCGGGTACAATTGTGGTTTTCGAAGTGGGTGGCGCGATAGCTGTCGAGGGGATGAAATTCAAATCACCGGAAGCTGCGTTTTTGAGTGTGTACCGTCTGTTGGGGCTACGGATCCACTGACCTGGGTGAGCTAGGCTCGAGTGGGGAGAGGTGGATGGTACCAGTAATTCAACGGCCATGTCCACCAGTCTGTCGCTCGATGGGAGGCCAGGCCCAGAGCGAAGACGATCGGCGTTGCTCATTCGAGCTACCGACCCATCCCCGGTTTGTGGTTCAATAGCACTTTGGTAGTACTTTGGATCGTTTTACTTTCTTTAGTGACGGTAGGATGTTTTTTTTTTTTTCATTATAATCGCTACCCGTACTCGGAGCCCGCTATTTGCAAGGTCATCTTGTATCGCTTGGCGCCCCACTACTATACGGCGTTGTATGACGGTGTGGCGGTTAGCCTCCTCAAGCTAAACGCTAGCACAAATCAGTTCTAATCTGTCTAGTTCTGTCGTTGCGAGATGGCAAAATGATGTTGTCGAGAGACGATGGTGAAAGATGTTTCACTGTTGTACTTAAGCAGTATATGTTGTAAGTGAACAATGGAATTGTTAAATGGTTCTGTCACCTCCCTCTGCTGCACTAGGCTTAAATAGGTTTCTGCCCTGATTGTTTACGCATGCAAGCTACGCTTACGTGTCAGGCGTTAGGGCTGTCTAACCGTCGTCATCTGTCCTGAGACGCGGCCTGCCTAGCATTGGGTTTCACGACGCGGCTCCTTCTGCATCGAAGAACTCGCTTAGGCGCGTCATCTGGCTAGTTAGATTAATCATGCGTATCTGTACGTACCGGGAGGTACTGGTCGTACTGTAGCATCAGCACCTTTATGAATATTGCAATAGCGACGTACCCACGTGTGTACGTCCGTCCGTTGGAAAAGCACGAATTGAAATATGTAACGAGTACCAGTACAATGTCATGCAATGTACTGTTGCAGGACTGTACTCGTCACACTCGTACCCTCCCCCTCTTGGCAGATCTTTGAGGCCGCCGCGAGACAGACCTCCGTGGTCTAAGCTCCTTTACTGAAGCAGTTACTGGGACTCAGGAATGCGCGCTGGGTGAGCGTGCATGAAGTTGATGTGCGCCTGAGTCTTGGCTAACTTGTGCCATTGGGGTGTCTCCAAGAAATCTTGTAACGCTGTGGTCCGGTGTACTTCGTTCAACCGGTGCCAAACAGGTGGAATGTCGTCATCGTTGAAGTGCGTCATGAAGAGCAGATATTTGCCTCGTCTCCCAGGTAGCGACTTGATGCACACAGCAGAGATGTGTGAGACGTCAAATTCCTCGTCGTCTCCTTCAGGTACAGTCAGTGGGACAGCTAGTCGTAGTGGAGCAGTAGAGCAGGGTCGCAAGTTGTTAACATGGAACACATGATGTAAGCGTACTGTCGCTGGAAGTCTCAATCTGTAACTGTGTTTCCCAATCTGCTCCTCCACTGAAAAAGGGCCAAGCTGTCTGTCTCTGAGTTTTCGGTTAGGTTGTCCTCGCAGAAAAAGGTTTGCTGTGACGCCTGACACCTTGTCTCCCTAAGCGAAGTGTGGCGTTGTACACGGTTCTGTGCGTGCTTGCATCTCATCCTTGTGTAGCTGTAACACTGAGCGTACCAGGGTGTGTACTTCTTGTAACAATCTCAACAGTTCTGCTGCGTCTTGCCAAATTGAAATCGATGGTCGCATGCTGAAGAGCAGGTAAGGAGGCTCCTCAGGAGAAAAACCAAAGTTAGCCTCGAACGGTGTGTGCTCAATTCCACTTGTGGTAGTAGCGTTGTCCAATCAGAGCCATCATAGCAACAGAAGCAACGAAGAAGCTGCTGAAACGTGTTGTTCACTCGCTCTGTCAACCCGTCCGTTTTCTGGATGTCGACTGGAAGACATGTTCAGACGCGTTCCGAGCCGTCTCCAAAGTGTCTGCCAGAAGGCACTGGCGAATTTCGGGTCGCGGTCGCTAATCAGCACACGGGGCAGTTCATGTAAACGGTAGACTCCCTGTAAAAACAAAGTTGCAGTTTCTTCGGCAGTAATCGTCTCTGTACACGGCAAAAAATGGGCCATTCGAGTTAGATGGTCTACTACAATCAGCACACTATTAAAGCCATTGCTCTCAGGCAAGTGTGTCAAGTAGTCAAGACCAATTGTATGCCACGGTCTGGGTGGAACAGGTAATGGGTAAAGAGTCGCAGCCATCTGCGGTCGAATCTTTGCTCGTCGACATACGACGCAGCGTTCACAGAAATCTTTCACATCTTGGCGAATTCGTTTCCACCAGAATATGTCGAGTGCTTTAGCAAGAGTGCTAGCAACTCCTCTGTGACCAGCTGACGAACTTTCGTGCAGCTCTGTGATCAATCTCAGTCGGAGCTCAGAGTTCTGTGGTATACAGAGGCGATTGAGGCGCCAAAAGTATCCGTCTCTGGCTTCAATCCGGCTGTCTTTCGTCCACTCACCCTCGTCCCCATAAAACGAGTCTTGGGAGCACCCCTCGCGAATGAGATCAGCGAACGCATGGCTCAGCTGCAACGCGTTAACAATCAGTAAATTTAACTGCGCGTCTTCAAACAACAGCTTGGACTTCCGTCGTAATTTTCGATCTGACGGAACCTCGCCATCCCAAAATAATGGAACTGTGGCCTGAGGTACGAAGTCTGGACGCCGGTTTAACGGGTCAGCTTCGTTCAGAGCTCCCTTGCGATATGCAAGTGTCATCGAGCCCACAAACGGTTGCAAATCCCGCAGGTATCTTGCTTGCCGCTTGTTCAGCCTGTTGTTCGGTTGCCTGAGCAGATATCGCAGTGTGTCGTGGTCTGTTACGACAAGGAACTTAGAGCATCCTTCAAGATAGCACCTCCAATGCTTGACAGCTTCGCATACGGCCAAAGCTTCTAAGTCGTACGCAGAGTAAGTGTTACCACGCTCAGCAGGATTCAGCTTACGCGCCCAGTAAGAGACTGGTTGAAGACCGCCCCCTTGGTCTTGCAACAGGATTGCTGCAATCTTCACTGTTGAAGCATATGTAGCCACGGTGAACGTCGCGTCCGAGCCGACCTCCGGAAGGATCAGGCATGGCGCGGAAATGAGCCGTAACTTGAGAGTCTCAAAGGCTTCCAAACAGGCAGGCGTCAGCGTAACCTTCTGTGGCTGGGACTTCCAGAGTAAGTCCGTCAATGGAGCCGTAAGGTCGCTAAAATGATGTATAAATCTGGCGTAGAAGTTGCAAAACTGTACGAAACTGCGAACCTCCTTCTGCGTCTTGGGCACTGGCCAGTCTGCAAGGGCCTCGACTTTCTTTGTGGAAACCGAAATTTTACCGGCTGACACAGTATAGCCCAGGTACTCCATCTCTTGTAGTCCGAAGAAGCATTTCTTAAGGCGTAATTTCAGGCCTTCCTCCTTGAATCGCTGAAGCACGAGACGCATGTGCTCCAGGTGTTCCTCCTGAGTTTGACCGTAGATACAGACGTCATCGAGGTAGACTGTCACGAACTTATTTAAAAAGTCGTGAAGTATGTCATTCATCATCCGCTGAAATGTAGCCGGCGCATTGCACAGGCCAAACGGCATGGCGACCCATTCCATTAAGCCATCAGGGGTCTGAAATGCCGTCTTGTGTACGTCATGGTCACGCACTCGAACTTGCCATAAACCATAGGCGAGGTCGAGGTGAGTGTAAAAGTTCGCGTCCTTAAGTTCGTCCAGAGTGTCATCCACACGCAGAAGTGGGTAAGCATCTTTACGCGTAACCTCATTAAGGCCACGGTAGTCAATGCACAGACGTAGCGAGCCATCAGCTTTCCGCACAAAAGGAATTGGCGAGCCGAACTCACTGTAGCTGGGACGGACCAGACCCACCTCTACCGTGTCTTTGAGCTGTCGATTTAGCTCAGCGCGCTCTGCATGTGACAATCTGTTCAGCCGTTGGCGTCGCATCGGGCCAGTTATTACAATGGGATGATCCCACTGCGGCTTACATGTTGTTGTTCCGGCGAATCCGTAACGACGTCATTCAGGAAATTTTGCAGCTCCACCATAGTAATCTGGTACCCCTGCTGAGCTCGGTGTGACTTCGCTTGATTCTTCAACGTAAAGTTCGCCAAACCGTTAATGAAGCGTACGCACTGCACATCGGCTGTCAAGTTCTGACGAGACCGACGTAAGAAGTCGTTGTACTGCTTGGTGTAGAAGGCGTAACGCATCGTGTTGCTCTGCGTAATGTTGAGCAAAGCATTAATTGCGTCGTCTTGAATGTTCGGAAGAAACGTTGTCTTGCGTAACTCCGCGACAAGCTCGTCATATGTAGATGGAATAGCAGCTTGGGTTTTACGGTTCAGCCACCACCCATTCAGATGTCATGAGAACTGTGAAGTAACCCAGATAACCGAGTCGTACGAGTCAGCCGTAATGTCAAGCATTAGAAAACGCTGAGGCTGAGCTTCAAGCCAATCCTCCAGTTCATTAGCAATTCGACGAGTCTGCAAAGGTGAGTTAATCGCAGCTTTACGTTGTGTCTCCGTGAGGGTAACAGGTAGTCTAGCCAAGTTCTGAGTAGGCATCGGCAATCCCACACGTAAATCTGTCGGTGTTTCACCACTCAGCCGATTGATAAGTCCTCGAATCAACAGCCAAACATACGCCTTCTCGCCGCAGTCCTCACCGAACCCACCGACACTGTCCACAACCGCCTCCCCGTCACAAACCTCAACCCCAAACAAGCATCCCCCCCCACCACTCTCCACCCCTCTTGGGTTCCCCTCCTCACGCCACACCTTCCCCGCCCCCCTCACACTCTCTCCCCCTTCTCCCACTCCTCCCGCGCCAAAAAATACTCCCCCACTGCACCCTTCACACACATAGACACAGAATACCTCTCCCCCTCAGACCACCATTTCCCCCCCTGCGACGTGACGCGCATCATCTCCAAACACAAAGACACAGAATACGGACAAACCCAATACATGGTCGAATGGGCCCCGGAACACCTCACGGAATGGGATATACAACTCCAACTGGACGACGGCTTCCAACTCATCTCTTCCACCCCCACCTCGGTAAACCTACCCACCCCCACCCCCGCCGACTGCTCCATATGCCACAACCCTCTGCACTTAGAACCCACCTCCACCTGCAGCACATGCCCGCACTTCGCCGTCCATTCCCAATGCCGCCCCGCCCTAGGCCCCGCCTCATGGCAATGCGACTGGTGCGCTCGCGGCAAGCGACACGACCTCACCCGCCTCCACGAGGTCCAATGGGCGCCTTGCCTTCAACTACACGACACCATCAGTGAGACCCCCTCAGGCCCCACCGCCCTCACCGCATTTAACTCCGGCTTTGTCCCCTCCACCACACCCATCCTGCCAGAACCCGGACCGCCACCCTGGACACACCGCCTTATCACATTCAACCACACCCCCATCAACCCTGACCTCGACATGCTCCCAACCGGTAAATTCGCCATCCACACACACCCATCACTCCAAGACACAACCATCCTATGCACCCCAGACGGCCGCGCGGTAACCACCCTTAACGGCCCCCGCGTCCGCCACCTATACCAACTCTTCCGCCCCGACCTTTCCGACCACACGTTCGAAGAGGAGGTCTACAACCTCCTCACTCGCCTAGGCTCCCGCTCTGAAATCCACTCCCCTTCACCCGCCACCACCACCCGCAACAGATGGGCCACCAGAGAAGACCTCCTCTCGGCTCTCCATCAAACATTCCACATCCAGACAGAACTCTACTCAGACCCCCTCAATAAATCCATCCACTCGCACACCTACCACTCACTCTACCCCGAAGACATAGTCTTTTCATCCAGCGGCAGCAATGCCCCACACACATGGCAAGGCACCAACATAGCCAACCCCGAATACGACCACGAATGCATGCGCCGAGCCATGGAACATGCAATCACCAGCGCACACCGCACAGCCACACACACCCCCAGCGCTACCATCCTCATACTCCCCCGTTGGGAACACACCCCGTACCGCCACTCCAAATATATCAACTCCCCCTACACTCATCACCTATACACCCTTCCCAATGACGCGAACACCTTCTTACCCCCCGACCAGCACACAGGCCACCCCACCCCTACCCCATTCGGAACACGTTGGATGGTCGACATCTACCTCGTAGCTAACTCCCTCGCACTCCCCACCCTACCCTCACACACTGCCATGACCGCACTCCACAACACCCTCGAGTCCATATACGACACACACCTCCCGAACCCCACCATCACCATCCCACCTCCACACCTCACAGACTCCTACTCACCTCACTCCGCAGGCATATACTACTTCCCCTCCAACCCCACTCACCCCCTTACCTACCCCATCCAAGAACGCACACAACTAACATACTCCCCCACCAAAAGCACTCTTGCTTGGAACTGGCAGGACTTCGTATACACAGACGGCTCTAAAAAAGGAAGCAGCTCCCCTCTAGGGGCCGCAGCCACCCACCCAGCCTCGGACACCAACGTCAAAATCCTGGTGACCTCTACCCCTCCCTCCCATACTATCAATCGAGCCGAACTAGCTGGCATTGACATAGGCCTCCAACTAGGCCATACCCACCTCCTAACTGACAGTGCGTGCTCCCTCCGTCTCATACAAGGATACCTTAACTGCCCCTCCGCTTATAGGCATAACATCCACCGCGACACACTCCTCTCTATCACACACACCATCATCACCCGCTGCAACGCAGGCATCCGCACACATCTCGGGAAAATTAAAGCACACAACCACTCACTCGGCAACGACCACGCTGACGCACTCGCTAACCAGATAGCGGATGGCCAAACACCAAACACCACATACAACACAGGCTCCGACGTGTCCATTGGTCACTGGACCTGGCCTTACACCCTCATACCACAGACTCAAGGGGCACCCATACCTTACAAATACACAAACCTCAAAGCCGACGCACACACCCACAGCTGCAAACACACACTTACACCCCTCTCACAAACATCCAAACACGGCGCCCTCCTCGCCCGCGCCGCGGCAGACGGCGCCGACTTCACCTTCCACAAAAAACACGCAACACTCACCAACACCCAATTCACCCACAAACAAGAGTTCATATGGGGCGTCCACAACACCCGCCTCCTCACACACAACCCCACCATGAGATGTCCCATGTGTGGCCAATTCACCAGCAACGGCCACATGGCCGGTAACTGCCCTTCCATGTCTGGCCTAAGACAGGACCGTCACAACAGCGCGCTACAACTCCTACTCTCCCTCCTGGAACGCCACAACGGAGGACGCTGGGAGACTATCACTGCAGACTTCGGTAACAAACCCATCAAGTCCTTCACCCGCCCCACCCCCCCCTCCACCCCCCTCGACTGCCACCCTCCACACCCCACCCACATGCCCACCCGCCTTGTTGACGCAGACGAAGGTCTCTCGCCCGACTCTCTAACCTCGTGCCCCGCTATCCTCCCCCCCGAAATCCTCCCACCTGCATTACGTCCCCCGGCGCACAAACCCGATTTCATACGCCTCCTCGAACCTCGCTTCGTAGGTCACAACAACGGCCGCCGCCGATACTCATCTATCAGGAAAATACAGATAGGGGAATGGAAGTACTGCACCGACCACAACCTCTCTCACACAGCTAGCTTGATTAGGGACAAATACACACCCCTCGCAAACGCCATCCGAAACCACTGGCCAGGTACCGAAGTCGATATCTTACCCATAGTCATGAGCCGCACGGGAACCCCGCACTCGACCACCATAGCAAGTCTCACCTCCCTCCTCACCCTCCGCACCGACCCTCCCGACAAACTAATCACCAAAGCACGACTCGACACATCTCGCATCCTTTCTTCACTCCACGCACACACCGTCCAATGGCTACATTATCTCCTCCTCGTCTACCGCACCAAATCACGCAGACCCTCCCCGGGGGGGAGTAAAACCCCCGACCACACTTGGAGAGGTTGGACATAGGTGGTTCACGGTCTAGCCCTGACTTGTAAGTTCCATGTTTGACATAGTTGGGAGGGCCCAGAGACAGCAGCCGACGCATCCGGCCTTTGGTGAAAAACCGGCGCATACGGTACATGTTGTAAACAATTTCAATTTCAATTTCAATTTCATAATCTACTGTTGGATCCGAATCCACGAAAAAATGTCCCGGCCGGCGAAGGCACCGGCAGGGCCGGCCGACCGCCACTAATAGGGAATAGAAAACCGCTAATAACATAACAATAAGTACTAGGATGACAAATAGCTACCTTGTACATAATTACTAGGCAACGGGATGCTAGTGCTAACACCCCCCTCAAGGTAGCCGAGGTCTTGACGTCGTCCCAGCTTGCGTCGAGGAAGGTGCCATCCTGGTCGAAAGTGTAGTGCTTGTGTCGTGTTTCTCATGCCGGGTAGGTGTAGCGACATGCGCTCACAAGTTATGGGCCTTCCACCAAGTTACACTAGAGAAGAGCGTGTGTAAAGCGCTCGGCGCCACGCTAGTCCTACCTACTCCCACGTAAAATAGAGTAGAGCGTGTGTAAAGCGCTCGGCGTCACGCTAGTAATTCATCGTCCAACCCACACTACGCTTCGCCTTCGAGCTTGTTGTCCGCGACTGTCCTACCATCTCCCACGTAAAAAGGTGAAGAGCGTGTGTTGATTCCGAGGTAATGAACGACTTGCACGGGCCCCCAAAAACCCTTTGTTGGGTGGCGGAGCAGCCCGAGGCGGTCGGGGAGGCTGACGAGGCGTTGGCGAAAGGCTTCCTCCTCAATAGCCGTGGATAATAACAAATCGTCGACGCTGAGGAGAATCCTCGCGCCGCGCCAACGCGTTCTTCTGAGGTAGGTCTTCGTGCAATTGCCTTGTGCCGGGCAGGATAGTTTTAGGTATGGTGCTCGCAGGAAATTCACGGAGGTTAGGGTCACTTTGCAGAATTAGAAGGGGGATAGGGATCACCCCATGAAACCGGAGCTAGGGGGGAAGGAATGCGAAAACCCCCCTCGGTTTGGTCGTCGACGGTCCCTGCTCGATCCACGCACACCCCCGTCCCAGACAATCGATGCTCCTCCCGTCGCAGCTCGCCTCCTAGCTTAGGTATCGCCAGTAACAACAAGTACTCCTCGCTCGCTGCTTTGGCACCATATAATTATTGACCTAGTTTGTCGACGTGGTAGGGTTGGTGCTCGCGGATGAAGGTGCTAAAGACTTTGCTCATGAAATAGCAAGAGTTATCGCCTTGTATATCTGTCAATTAACACATATTTTACTATATTTGCGACACACGCGAATTGCATCAATGTTGACTGCACAATTTTGATACGTACATTCGTACATAACATCCTCGTATAACGCAACTTCATCATTTTCATTGTATGGGACAGGCGAGTAAACGACTATTATAGGATATCAGTGCCCGTACACGTATTCCTACATATTGATGTGCGCACTAGATATATTCATACATGCGGCAGCGTGCGTGCTCCCAATTAACTTCTCATATTCCCTCAACGTCCTGTAACTATCGCTACAAGCCATCCTGCGCACGCGCCAACAGGCATCGCGAGGGGGCTGCGGCCCCCTCCTCGACCGTGCTCCGATAATAGGTTATGGGCCCTCTTAGCCTTACGGACACTCACACGCCTCCGCTACGCACACGTCAAGTGCCTAGAGCGCTAGCGACAAATACTGGCTTAAGTACTGCAGACGCCATGCCGGCAACTCACCGCCGCCGCCGCCGTCATCGTGGGATAACAACAACCCCAACACCGGCCTAGGGAACACACGTTCGCAATTGCTCGCAAGTGGCTATCACGAGAACACTAGCGACTACCAAGACGCCGCTCACAAGTGGAGAATCACACGCACACACGGAGGTGGCTCACTTCCACGAGTCACTTCTAGCACATCGGCCGGCATCGCACCGCCGGCGCCGGCTAGCACCAAGGGGACTAGCCGCCCCGACATCAAACTAGCCACAAGTCCGACGCCGTTCATCAACGGCCACCTCCTCAGAATCAGCGGCCACACATAAGTCGCTCGACAAAGAAGCAACGGCCACACAGAAGTCGCTTGCCATCGAAGGAGCGGTCACGCACCAGGCGATGACCTATAGATAAGCAATCTAACGGACAAACCTCTAAGCCTGCATGAATGTACGGTCAATGATCTAGAGGGGCTATTATAGGATATCAGTGCCCGTACACGTATTCCTACATATTGATGTGCGCACTAGATATATTCATATAGGCGGCAGCGTGCGTGCTCCCAATTAACTTCCCATATTCCCTCAACGTCCTGTAACTTTCGCTACAAGCCATCCTGCGCACGCGCCAACATGCATCGCGAGGGGGCTGCGGCCCCCTCCTCGACCGTGCTCCGATAATAAGGACTGTTGTGTACCCCTTACTTTTAGTTTCTATCCACCCGTGTCTATCTAGCCACCCGCCGTCACGTTGGGCACGGAAAGGGCAATATGGGGTTGCTCTTAGGGCCAACCATAGGGCTAACACCTCAGCAATGAAGGTCTTCATTTAGACGAGGGTTTAGAGAGGGCTTGGTGGTAATCATGCCGACCCGTGGGTACCTAGAGGTGGGTCAAAATGTGACCACCTGTAGTTGCTTGTAATTCAAATTCTTCGCCGGCTGTCACGATCCACCCCATCACCCGACAAAGCCACCCAACAAGCGACCCCAACCACCTACAACGTCCGTCCGGCCTCCTCAAAGTGAGGAATCAACACCCCCAGTGATATTGAGCAATGGATGACTGTGTTGTGCCACCCCTGGGGGTGTCCCCTCCGGCACTCGAGGGAGAAAAACGCAAGCCGATCCGGTGAGCGCGTTCGGTTTTTTCCTTCTTCGCGACCTTCACATCTTACCAAAACAAGCACGGTTACCCGCTCGTTCTCCCAATATCGACTCGGCCGTGCACTGCAACTCGGCATATCAGCCCACAATGTAACAACTAACTTCATTTGCACGTTTACGTTGCGACACAGGGCTCTCGCTGCCATGTTTAGGGGTGCCAATCCCTCAGCCGCCCCCTCCGATGCTAATCGCAACATGTACGACCCCACTCGACCACGCCGTTCCGCTCGCCCTCTACCGTTTGGTGGCCTCACCAAGACCCACCGCCAACAGCTATATGATCGTGGTGCTCAAATATGGAAGATGGAGACCGGCTTAGGCTACTTGGAAGCCGGTCTCCGTGCTGCCAAAGAGGCCGTGGTTAGCGTCCCAGAAAATTACACCAACTCCCTCAAGAACGGCATCTGGCGACGTGTTTCAGCTTTGTCAAAGCTAATGATAGCCGTCGAAAGTCTCGAGCCGGAGGAAGGCGACGAGGAGAACGCAAACACTCAAGCAACTCGCGACGTTCCATTCTACACAACTTACGAGACCGCTGGACAACGCCAACCGCTCAACCCCATCTCTACTACCTCTACAACTCGTCGGGGTGTTGGCCGGAAGGGCAAATATGGCAGGAAGGGGAATGCAGAGCGCGTGCTAGTGATAGAGGATAAGGACAAAAGGACCAAAGGTGCCGACAGTCACAAGGATTACAGGGAGGCGGTCAAGACTATGCTCAGAAAAGTGGTAGAAAATGCACATGAGTGTAACCAATATGTGCGTGCCGCTGCGACTCAAGCCCAGACAACGTTGTAAAAGGATTACAATATCACTATTAGTCACTCATGGTGCCGCGCCTTGATCTCAACATCTATAAAGATTGGCATACATGTGCCCACTCCCCAAAAGATTGGCGGTACTCTAATTCCGCTAGCAATCGAAGAGCGCATCGCCAGCGTTGTGCGTCGCGTCCGCAGCAAAAAGCTCCCCGTATTTCCAGACGATGTCATGGCATGGGCGACACACCTAATCCAAGGGACACAATACGATAACAACTTTGAAAAAGGGCAAGCATCACAGGGATGGTACCGTGCTTTTCTACGTAGACACAACTTCCTCACCGGAGCAGAGCGCCCCCTCGAGATGACACGACATGAGTGGCTAACCCTAGGCAACCTAGAAACATACTTTGATGTTTGCGCTGAAGTGCTAGTGAAGGCCGGCGTTGCTAATGTAAATCCTAACTACGACCCGAACGTCAAGGGCAGCGAACCCGTCTTTATTGACAAGCCGCACCTTATTGCTTCCTTCGACGAGACAAAGGTAGCCCTAGACTCAACCACTGCAAGCAAAGGCAAGCAAGACCGTGGGCTACGCGCAGGGGTGGAGGATGATGGGGAGTATTTCGTTACCAAGTCCAGCTCATGCGCCACTGTTGTGTGTGGCCGCCTGGGTACAGGAGAGGCGCTACCGCCTTACATTGTCTTTGCTTCAGGCAATACCTATAATCTTGCATGGGCCCCACACTTTTTGTCAGACATAAAGAACAAGGACGGCGAGAACATGGCGTGGCGCTATGCAAGCAACGAGAAAGGAAGTCTTAACGAAGAGGGTGTTGCTGACTACGTGAGGACAGTGATGTATGAAGCTCTAGGATCCCCACCCTCAAGGGATGATAGCTCTGGCCATCAAGGCGTTGTGATATGCGATGGGGTGGGCACTCACATTGGGTTCGCAGTGCTTGAGACTGCAGTGGAGCTTGGCTTGGAAGTCGTCTTGCGCGTCCCGCACCTAAGCTTCCGCCTACAAGGCGAGGACACAATGAACTTCTCTGTGCTAAAGGTAAAGTTATTACCTCACCATATTGCTGACATATTTTTAGTTTATTATGATATTATGCACAATATTGACATGCTATTCAATGGCACACGCAGATAAAATGGAGAAGGATCAAGCGCGAGACGTTGCGGACGATCAACATCGACGAAAACGGCAACATGCGCTCACCCCTTCTACCCCTCAAGTACAAACACTTCGCACAGATGTTCAAGGTCGCTTGGGATAAGGCTTTCACCCGGGAGCGGAACATGAAGGGCTGGGAAAAGGAGGGTATCTTACCAAGATTCGACAGGAAGGAGTATTGGCGCTTCAAGGCTGAACTAGATGCAGCGGAAGCCGACGGACCCACCGTGTCGTCCAAGGGGGGTTTCAACAATACCAACGATGGCATGTCTGGTGCAGGCACCCCCCCGTCCACGGACGGTAGCGATAGTCGCGCCACTGAAGTCCAGCTTCTTTTACTCGGAGGAGGGTCTGCGTACACTTCAGTTGAGCATCAAGCGAAGCAACCTCCGATGACCCTTCCTCGACATCTACAAGCGGAGGTGGACCGTGCCTCCGCTGGCCTTCCCAACGTCAGTCGGCTTGCCACCATGAGCAGGGAGGAGATAATGGAGGCTTACCTTTGGCAAGTGGACGTCTTCAACAAAGTGAAGACTGCCCTCCACCCGACCGTCGAGCAAGATGAAGCGGATGACGACAACGTGCATGATGAGGGGGAAGGAAAGAGCGGGCGGATTACAGCCAAGAACATCTGGTCACGCCCAGAAAGTGCTACCGGCGAAGAGTCCATTGCGTTGAAACGCGCCAAAACCTATAAAATAAACGCAAGGCGAGCGATAAAGCACTCAACAGGAGGCTAAAAACGCAAAGAGGCGAAAGGCAGTGGTGGAAGCAGTTACCCACGCCATCACACTTCTCGAGAGCATCGCCGCCCGCGGCCTCGGCACGGTTGAGTCCCTTCAAGTGAAAGGTCTAAAATCAATGCTACAATACGATGACCCAGAAGCTCCGGAGGCTAAGGGAAACAAGGCAGACCTGAAAGAACGGGTGCTAGCGTTAGCTAGCGTGAAGGAAGCAGCGCAGAAATTCGTCTCCGCGGCGGCCGAGCGAGCGGTTATTGCTAACGCCGTATCCGAGCAAGCGCCATGTGTGGACGCATCCACCCCTACCCAAACCGCCACGGCAGCACCCGAACCCCTACCTTGAGGCTCCCGGCAAGCTTGTGGGCGTTTCTATTGGCTGAAGTATCCGTGAGTGGTCGGCGCCACCGAGACTTACCCTGAGTAGTATGATGGGCGATGCATGGGCGCTGCCCGGGTACATGTACTTGTACTTGTAGCGGGCACGCGGCGAGTGGCTGGTAATTAAATAATTGTCACGTTCGACCTCCACACACACCCAATTTTCAAGGCCCTCCCACCACCCGGAAAACTAATAAATGAAGCACTGCATGACACAGGTAGGTTAGGCACCTTCTGAACTACCCCATGCTAGGTTCTGGTACTCAAAAAGGGGCAACGACATGATCTTTTGGTAGGTTTTGTAGTCCATCATGACGGCCTTGTGCTAGAAACTAAAAGCAACAGGTACCAAAACCAATTCTTAAGACCTTGAAACCAGTGTCACGTGGACCTGTACGGTTTCGCTTATAGCCCTGATTCCGACTAAGGCCTCCGAAAGTACCAACGTGCTTTTTCTTGTTAGAATACCTTTTTTATAAACGTGTAAAACGGATTATGTAAAATGCTCGTAATGTAATCCAATGTAAAATGGATTATACAAAAGTGCAATTATCGTCGTCAACTCAAGTGACAACTTTATTTGTTGCTACGGTGCTCCACTAATAACATAATTCCGATAGTCATGTCCGCATGCAACATTTCTTTCGTCGATCTACTTTTGTTCTCTTCTGACTTTTTTGGGGGGGTATCTATGCGGCGATAATTCTTGCAACGTCTTTCGGCTGCTCTTCATGGGACTATCTTCGCGACGCTTTGGAGGAGGGTAATGCTGATGCCGTGGCATGCCTTCCCGTTCCTCGGGCTTAGGTATGTGGGGGTTTTCCCTCCTTGCTCCTTTTTGGTTGGTGGCTCTCCCTGCTTTTTCTTGCAAAACTTTTTCACTTTATTCCGATTGACAACTTGCGTTCAATCACGGTGTCACGCATTCTTTGACATTATACCATCCAAATCTTGACACAGTATCGAAACAGCGTCAACGCTCCAAGCGCCAAACCACACCCCCACAAATTTCCCACCCCCCGAGCACCTACCGTTCAGAAAGGCTGTCAGAAGTGTCAGGGGAAATAGACATGTACAGAATTGTAAGTAACGAGGGGCATACCACGAGAAGCATCTGATCTAATTAATTTGTTACGGAAGTCTTCCATTAAGAAAACAAAGCAGATAACGAATGTGAGCATGTTAATTCTGTATTTTCTTTCACCCAATATTGTTTGCTTTCATGTTTGTACGCCTGTTGTGTAAATAGCCAGACTTTGATTGAGAGAGGGAAACGGATAACGCCGTGAACCAGGAGTGGTTCATTAGGGATGAAGAAGAGGATTTGAGACGCAAGCTAATATAGAGCACTATATTCCAAGATTTACAAGTGAAAAAGAAATGTTTTCGACTGTCCTTCGCGTGTCAATATCGGTCTCTGCGCCTTTTCGAATGTCCTTTAGCACACACCGATATGTGAGCAAATAGTTGCTGTTGTTATTCCGGAGGGCGACAGCGATCGTATTGGACTACCGTCAAATCTTCACTCGACTCCGCTTGATCGACATTCAACTGCTCATCATCTGGATGGAAGGCACCTTCAATGGAAAGTGTGTCGGCGATATAAAGTTGATTTACAAGTGCCGAGGAACGGTGTGCCAACCAACCCGTGTCGCAACGAGTAGCCGCAGTCCAGCCTATTCTCACATTCGCAATTGTGGGTCCAGCGATATCCGAACTCTTCCGAATCAACAGTGAACAGTTCATCACCGTAGCGCTGGGTGGACTAGTAGATTACTTTACGGCAAGTATTTTTAGTCAGGTACTATGCGTATAATTAGTAGAGATATGTAAAAATCTAAGGATTTCATATTTGATGAAAGCCGTCACCGAAAAGAAGCACGGCGTGAAGACACGACAGCTACTCGGCTAGCACGGGCTTGAAGAGCTGGAGACAACTCTGGAACCTCAGGATACAGGCGAGCTCCTCGAAAACTGTACTCCGCATATGTACTTTTCAGCACAAGCCGTGCGGATACAAGGCACCCTTGGCGCCCACAGTCCGAACCCATCACGTGCTGATCGTCCTCGACAGCTGTCAATTCCGACCACTCGATAAGCAGTTAGTACGGACGCCAGGCGTTTTCAGAGACTGACGGGGTGGCTAAGGCACAGAGTGCGCCTAGAGGAACTAAAATCATCGGTATCAGTGATATCTTGCGTCTGATTGCTGGGACGCGGGGAGTGTGGCCCGCGGGGGTCGTAGGGCTGTGCTGCAGCCGCCGCAAGCCGACACGGGACGGGTGCTGTAGTAGTTCGGGGGGAAGCGCTAAGAAAAACATCTGCACAGATTGGCTTCAGGTGCTCCGGTACCGGCCAGTCCTTTTCCATGTCCTGCGGGCATGGAGCTTTGGGGCTAGGGTAGCAGTCTGTCGTGACTTCTTCAAATTCTACGGGGAGTCTTCGGTCCGAGAGGTTGGCGGGTGTGTCTGGCGGAGAAGAGACGCGGGACGACAAAGCTGAGAGCCGCGTGCTAAGGCGCGAAAACACCCCTTCGTTGCTTTGGCCCATCCCACCAGACTTCATTATAAACGTCGGACAGGACTCACGCGGGTAATTCAGAAAGGGCTTTGTCGCCACACCTGCGAGGCGAAAGCAGTCTGCTGACAGCTGCTTGACGCCTGAGTGACTGAGTCAGAGGGTCGTCAGCATGGTTCCGAGTTACAGGGTGCTGTTACAGCCGGGATACGTAATCGCTACCGCCACTCAGGCTTTCCGTACAGACGGCACATACTCCACGCTGGCGAATATCGAAATCAGCGAATTACAAAATAACTACACAGACAGACCAGGCCGACGAAATAAGAACGACAACTACTGGTACGTACCGTTAGGATACAAGTACCCGTAGCATTTTTTTGCGCCTGCGGCATATGGGACGTGCAGGTAAACCCTCATCCACACTCTCTACGGGTACGGGCGGCGTTTTGCAATCAATATCGTACGACGGAGTTTCATGACTCATATATCACGTTTCATTATTTGACATTTTATTACAAAAAAGTAGTGGAATCTACCATCAAGAAAGGAGAAAAACGGGAAGGCAAAGAAGCACAAGCCCGCGGAGCAGGAAGGCAGGCAACAGCAGCTACATCTTGCGCCCGGCTTGGCGGCGTTTGTGTGAGTGTACAACGAACCATTGCACGAGACCCGCGCCGTTTTGTGCTAGCCCCACTTGCCCAGCTTGAGGCCGAGTAGTGTTGAAGTTTCACAAACTACACTGCCCATGAATTCCGCTACTAGCGGCACGCATTTAATTACCCGCCACACCGTGCCGCGATGGCCATGCAACTCATATTGTGGGTAGAATCATGATTTGCGAGCAACGGCGCGTTGTTCACTGACATGGACACCTATGCCGTCCCGCCCAAATTACTATATGCACACACGTTGGATTTGCGGCCAAAATTTGTGCATGTGCAGGTTGTGCACGCCTCTATGCGTAGCTCGGTAAAAGTAGTGTCGCGACAAGCATGTAGACTACTCGGCACTGTATTATCAATATGTTTGCACAATCGCACTTGCATCCGCCGAGTGTGTTGCGCCATGCCGTCAACATATCGGCGAAACACCGAGAGTGGTATGTCGTGTACACTAAGTTTTCTTGCCACATGACCTGAAATACAAACAACGATCACGGGCTAGGGACCTATTGGGCTTGGGGGGCGGCTGACTTGGAGTGCAAGCACCCTAACGTGCGGATCGCTGGCCTTCGAAGCTTGCGCATCGCCGGCCCTTAAAAAAAATGGCGCGGAGCTGTCAAAGTACCCGAGCACGGGCTTTTACTTGGCCTACGGCAAATGGCACGGCATCATGCCATCATGGGGCATGAAATGGGCAACGCCGTGAATAGAAGAACGATAGAGCGCTGATTGTTGAGCATATTGGCGAAGCAAGTGTGCGGGCATCGCCTATGAAGGGGCTGCTAGCCCCGCGCGAATGTGGCAGATTTTGAAAGCCTAAAAACTTTATTTGGCTGCACGAGGGCATGGATGACATCGGACGGCGGATTTGACGCCGAAACCGGCCGGTACGCGTCATACTAGTTGAAAGCTTTCCTTCACTTGGGGGAAGGATTTCCTTTGCAACTTAGTTTGCTTCAATCGGACACCGTACGGCAAAGTCAGTGGGTTTATGGCCCAATCCCACACGTCAAGCAATTTAATAGCGGCACATGCCATCACACCCACGTGCTCCCATGTTTGCGGACAAAATGCTGGGATCATAAAAAACGCATGTTGTGTCGCCGATTTCGGGAGTATTCGCCAGCCAAAGTGTGGAAAATCCATATTCCGGGGCGCCCGAATCACGGTATACCCAAAAATCGGGGCTGGGCCGCAAACCCTAATACGTCAGATGGTAGCCGGGACGGGCCCCATTTGTGCCCCGCTTCCCCCTTTACTTCACCGTCAACACAAGTTTCGGTCCGCCTTTTCAACGAGCTGAAGTACAGTTAAACCCTATAAACCCTACATGATAAACACCCGGCCTACGCGAAAAGCCCTATTTCACTAGTAACGGACTTTTATGGGAGGAGTGTATGTAAGCCCTATTTCCAACATTAACATGAAAACAAGGATGAATGCAAACATAGCACTTACCATGAAACCTATACCCCCTCCCAACCAAGCCATCTAGGCGGTAACTTACTTGTTGGGGCCAGACCATCATCGCCTATTCTGTCCTCTCGCTATAATGTTGGCGTGTTTTAATTAGCTCCTCCCCATGACATGATATGCATGGGGTGGGCGGCGGAGTGTCAGAGGAAGGTGCGTTTGTGTGGGCGTTTCGTCGTGCAGATTGTCTTGCGCGTTTTGAGTCGGTGTATAATGAGGAGGTGGTGCAATCATTGTACAGTGTGGAGGTGGAGCTGAGGTAGTAGGATGCGTGTGGCTTCGAGGCGTGATTTCACGATTGCTTTATTTTGGGGGTGCATAACAACATTGCAACCCATATTTCTCTTTTGCAATCTTGGGAGACTGAAATGCAAAAAAGACAAGGTGCGTATTTACAAAGTGAAAATCGCAACATTTCTTTACGCACGAACAGAGTGTGACAAAGCCGACGAGGACGAGCGGCTATCGACATAGCCGAGGGAAAACTCGAAGTGGTACAGTGAAGGGGGCACGAGGTACTCCGGGTGCACCGATGGGCTCCAACTGTCGTCGCCACCCACCCCCATGTGGGCATGATCGAAGTACAAATGCACCGCGTGGTCCTCTTTCAACTGCACGACACACGCATGCCCAAACTGCCGTTGAGTCGCCAACAGACAGGTGGCCATAACTTCACAATTTGGAGTGCAAAAGATAAATGAGCTTTGAAACACAAATTCAGTTACGTCTATCATCGTGACGTAAAAAACAACCGTGGACAGTAATGACATTAATATTATTCAAACCACGTTGGACCAAAATATGTCGAAATCACCAAATGCAAGAAAGGCCACCCTTAAAGTTTTCTGGTTGTGACAATATTATGAAAAAATACATGATGAATATTGCATCGTCAACAACAATAACATCCCGAACATGTGAAATAGTAATAGCATCTTGAACATGTGAAATAGTAATAGCATCTTGAACATGTGAAATAGTAGTAACAATAGCACATAATATACTGTATTTTAATGTATGTGAAAAAATGCAACGCATGTGCGCTTTGGTCTGATGTAAAAATTAAGTAAAAAGCAACATTAGGTTGAGTAATTAGCACAAATACGCTGAAAAGTGTCGACGATGTCCGCGCGTGAGAGCCGTGCACTCACGTGGTCTATTATGCGCTAAAACTGTCCAAAGTTTTTACACAATATATATGCCAAAACATGTAGATCTTGTCGTCACCGAGTCAAGTCAAGCATATTCACAAAACACTCAATGATCCGCCACCCGAATGGAGTACCATGCTGACCCACGTTCACTACAATCTTGATGTAATATTTCGCGTCATTTCACCCAATAATCGCGCTACCAAACAAGACCGGTGTAGCGAGTGCAGTCCTATGCACTACAATTGGCATATAGCACTCGTACGTTCTCGTTGCTTGCTGAGTTTACGCGCCCAATACGAGACTGCTTGAAGGCCTCCTCCCAAGACTCTTCGACATTTTGTAAGCGCCATATTATGCTTCTCCGAAATACTCTGCCGCTTGTTGTGATCAAGTTACGGCCCACCGCGTTTCCATAACACAGTCATCGACAAACCGACACTTCAAATCCCATTCGGCGCCAACAACGTCCACGCACCTCTCCACTCACCCTTACAACACCTCTCACTTTTTATTTGTGTGATTCTTCACAATAATGCAACGCTCGAACTATTAGGACGGGTGTTCCAATAGTAAGGGGTGGCGGGACGCTTATTGCAATCGGTGCATTGAAAAATACCATACGAAAATGGATAAATATATTGAAAAACAATGCAATAATGTGGTGTACTAGCTGTTATAGAACAGACCCCCCGGAATCAAATTGTGCCCCCTAATACCTTCAACAACAAATGAGGGATAACAGAACATTGTCCTTTCTTTATATGCTCAGCGCCTTTCTGTGACGATTAGAAAAAGCCGACGCATTGACAACAACTCGTTTTCATAATAATATGCCGCTGAACAAACTCGCGTCATGCTGTCATATCACTACCAAAGACGAGTAATCGTTTATCGTATGGGAGAGTGGAAGGGCTTATGGGTGTGGGTGTTCCTCCTCACCTGATAGTCGTGGGTCGCACGTGAGAGGGTAGCGAGGCTATAGCGAGTGGCGCCAAAGTGGAAAACAGGCCGAGCCGTCGTGTGCTCGCCGGCTGCTTCCAACCTCAACGCCGCCGGTGACTGTTCATCGCCTACCTCAGCCCAACGCACGTCACAACGAAGGCCGTTCTCACCTGGCACCTGAAAATAACATTGCACTGTATGAGCGGGCAATTTCTAGATGATTACAACAGGTGCGCATGTCTTGCGGAGAAGACTCAAACTTTGCTCATTTTTGCATTTCTTTTCGTATCATGTCGCATCATGTGAAAATGTATTATATTGTTTTACATTGCATTGAATTGAGTGCTACTATATAATAGTGTCTGATATAATGCACGGCATTTTATTCTTTTGCGCTTTGCAATGCGGCGCATTTCATTGTGTAAACTTGCACTGCATTGCTTGTGTTGACGCACCTCATACGGGACGTGCATCTCGGTTACAGTGGAGCTGTAGACGCCGACATGCGCCGACGCCTTTCGGTCCGGGTAGCACTCGTGCGGACCGCGGCCATGCCAACGTACCTATGTAACAAAACGCGAGCAAGAAAAGGTTGAGCTTACTTACGTCCAAAGCCAATCGTACATGCAACTCAAATTTCACGCGAGCGCAAAGTCTGCCAAAGGTTCTCTTACGATTTGGCCAAAAGACCACCACGAAGTGGCATGGGGAAGATCAGCGCAAATTGTGGGTTGGGTGGGTGGGTTGCGCGAGCCAGATGGGCGAGCGCAAAGTAGAGAGTGGCAGTGCTCGGGCGTTGCACTGGCTTAAGGGGCTGCCGCTAGCTAGTGTCGCCGAGGTGTTGCCCAGTCCCCGATTGTTCCTTCAACGTTTTTTATAGTAACGCTTAACCGTTAGGTATATCATATATGTAAGTAAGGTTTGCCGACCTCTAGATTTAAAACAATCTGACCATAATGTATCTCAAACGATGGTAATTTTGAGATTGCTATCAATATTGTATAAACCCTCACCGAGCGCATTGTTCGGTTGTTATCCAAGCCCCCTCTCGTTGGCGCCACATACATCAAAGGCCCTAAGCAATGGTAGTCGAATCACAGATACTCCTCGGGACTAAACAATGAGACCGCTTTGGGTCGTGAACTCAGCCTCCGCTACAAACCATACAATTGAGAGTATCATATTTCATACCAGGTCGTGGGTGAGCGTCGGCCTTTGAAAATCCGCAATAACCTCCCCCCCCTTCCCGGTGGAAACAGCCCTTCATAAGTGCCTACGCATAATTCGATCGCTTGGTTGAGGGGTGAGCCGGGTTGTCTCCTTCCCTGCCAGAACGTACTCTTGACTGCATCGCCTCGGAGAGGACGGTGGAACAGATGACAATTACATGTGAAGATTAGGTTCACCGGGAGGGGGCGTTTCATGTCTCACCTTCGCAAAGCTGTGGGGCAGCCGCGCATGCAGGCCCACCCTCGGAAGGCTCTTGTGCAAGTGCGAGGGCAGCGCCGCGGGCAGTGCGCCACTGGCGTCGATGTCCCATGCCGTGTTGATGTGGCCACCAGGCATAATGCGGTACACCGCAGTGACTCCCACGCGGCCATCAACACTGACACGTCCGCACCATATTAGTTGACCATCAGCATTCAATACATAACTTCTAGTTACATTTCTTAAAGTCGTTGAAAGGCAATGCGCATTGCTATGCAGTCGCGCCAGCAAAAGGACGTGCGCATCGCAAATGTGTTTGTCCCCCGAAAATACACCCCAATTGAAAATATTTTAAAAACGCTTCAATCATTTCGCATCGCCACGACGGTACACCCTAGAATGAGAAAGACTAAAAAGCTGTTTGGATAATAGTGATGAGGTCACACAAACGCCGATAGACGCGGAATTAATGAGAGACACAAAACGTCAATTACCGGCTGCACAAATCCTTCGCTCTCTTTCCGCTCACACTCTAACTAATGAAGCAACACATTAATTCCTACATCGACAAAGATTCACGACACGATGCGGCTTCACATCAAACTCGAGACACGGCCGCCTTCATGTAACAGAGGGTAAGGAATAATCACTTAAGAAATAAAAGCGGCCGAAGTGCCGCAAACGTGCAATATTAAAATCAACAATGCATTTTGTCATTTCTTTTCTTCTATTATGTGACCAAATTACCAGACGTCACCAAAGTCACTCGCCATAAAAAACGTGAAACGATAATTTGCGGCGGAACAAAACGGATGAAGCCTTAAAATACGTTGCGCAGCAATTTTGTTCCGGGGGTTGCGGCACACTGAGAACGTCATCGCCTCACCTTTCCTCCTCACCGCCCATCGCCTCCGCGCGTTGCTCCTCCGGCTTCGACTCCTCTTTGAGTGAGAGCCAATGCGCCCCGCCCACCTCCCCCACCCCCGCACCCTCTTGCTCTCCCGCAGCCCCTTCCGCATCACGCGACGGCACCAACACCCACTCCGCCCTCACTTCCACACCACCACCACCGTCGTCCACAACCGATGCCGTGAGATTGCACGATCCCTCTGCGGGTGCGAGTTTGTCCAACCCGGCCGCCGTCCATCTCGAAGCAAAGCTCTGCCCCTTCATGCCGCCGCGATCGTTGTCGGTGGGGGCGCGGAAGAGGCACGGTTGCAGCGCCGCCTCCCCCGTCTCATCCGACATCAACAACGTGCGGCCTTTCATCTGTGCAGTGCAGCAAATATGTGGCGGTGTAAATGCAGGGTCGCGATGCATATATGCAAATGTATCATACTTGAGCAAATGCTGAATAGTGAATAAGTAAGCGATGGTGTAGCTAATGCGGAATGGTGTATAGGTATGCGATGACATGACATGAAACACGAATATACATAATCAAACACACACACACACACACACACACACACACACACACACACACACACACACACACACACACACACACACACA